>PNEQ01017468.1:44250-64314 GCA_003012365.1 Medauroidea extradentata | reverse complement strand
ATGAACATATATAAATAAAAATTGAACTGTAAAAGTTAAAACCACATGTCTTGTGTTATAATAGTCAGGAAATGTATAAAATATGTCCTCCAGAAGGAGTGTCAAAAGTTGTGACATATATTTATTTTCATTAGGCTAACACTGACATTCTGTATTATTAATATTGCTAGTTATTTTGTACATGCGCGTGGAACGTTTCGTATTCCTTTTTGTTAGCAGACATAAACTTTGCGCACAACACTTTCTATCATCCTGCATTGGTAGAGACCTCTGTTTTTGCGAAAATAATTTTGCCTCATTTTGTTTCGGTGCCTTCGGTACACATCTGCAGTTCTGCTTCGTGGTCAATGATTGGATATTTTAACTCTTACGAGCTGTGGGATTCTATCTGCAAATTGCAGACGTGTGATGTTGCAGGAACGTTATTGTAATTGGTTCAGTTAAATGAGATAAAGTTCTTCACATAGACACGTTGCCAATAACCATGAAACACAATTGCAGATGTGCACGTAAGGCAGTGAAACAAACAGGGGCAAAATCCTTTAAGCGAAAATACAGGGGTCCCTACGCATAGGGTATTCTGAACTCCCGACAATTATAAGCAGTACCTCAAAGGATTGCGTCACTTTTAGATCACCTGTATAAAGAATTCACAGTCTATTTCACGAAATAGTGCACTTTTATCGACACAGTTTTCTGTGATCATAAGAACATCGAAATTTGGTTTTAAGTTTTATCAACAGTCAAGCCACCTTTTCGACCTGTCAAATTTTACTAAACATTTCGTACTTTTACAAAAAAAAAAATTTTGGAAACTAGTTTCCAAAAAAATTTCGTAACACTACAAGCAATTATTGTAAAGTGAACCACATATTAGCTGTAAATATACAAAATTTGTTTGTAGATGTACAGAAATGATTGTAAATATACAAAGAAATTTGTAAAGGTACAAGATTTTTGCAAATTTTACAAACTATTTTCGTAGTGTTACAAAAAACTTTTTTGGAAACTGGCTTCCAAAAAACCTTTTTGTAGAAGTGCACAATTTTTTTTATTGTGTGGTTATCAGCAGCGTGTCTTTGGCCAGACACGTCTCTCATTATAATGCACCACTCAGAATAAGGTTATTGTGACTTCATACTGCTGTGATTTGCCAGTAGATCTCTCAAAACAAGTAAGAGTTGAAACATCCAGTCACTGACCATGAAGCACAACTGCAGATGTGCACACAAAGCATTCAAATCAAATGGGACAAAATTATTTTCGCCACACTATAAAATGAGTATAGTTGCAGGTACCATAATTATGATCAAATATGGACAACAAAATAGTTTGGTTGTTGATACAGCTCTGGACAGTTCCTTCAACAATTTGTTTTGTAGAAGAAACAAAGAGCCTTGTTGCTTTTACAAACCAGATGGTAACTTCTACAGAACAGATTGTAGAAGGGACTGTCCAGATACACTGTTAAAATCTTCCTAAAATGTTAGGAAATAATTGAATCAGTCACTTGAGAAACCCCTCATGTCACTTTCAAGAAATTGCTGTTCAATAATTTATTACTGAAGATCTATACTTATATAAACCTTCTAAATAACGTATCTTTGTTTAAAAAGAATTGGTGCGCGTTTTACTCCTATTCTGAACGGTTTAAATTCACAGTTTTAAGAGTAAATGTGCATAAACCTACACTGTGAAAAATGTGACATGTGGGGTTTCTCAATTGACCGATTCAATCGACCTAAACGCAGTATGGGACAGTTACCATACTTCCTCCTTGTAAACATGCAAATTTTTACAATTGTTAGGTAACTTCAGTATACATTTGACTGTTTTATAATAAAGTTTAGTGCTACCATGTCTGGGAAACGATTCTACCATTCA
This sequence comes from Medauroidea extradentata, assembly GCA_003012365.1. Classification (NCBI taxonomy): domain Eukaryota; kingdom Metazoa; phylum Arthropoda; class Insecta; order Phasmatodea; family Phasmatidae; genus Medauroidea; species Medauroidea extradentata. The sequence continues at coordinate 62,430 of PNEQ01017468.1, read as the reverse complement.
TACTTTCTTAGCACACCTACACACAAGTGTGGTAAATTAACAAACTATTTTTTAGAGTGTAGTAACTACAACCAAACTGTTTTGTTGTCCCTATTTTAACAGAAGTATGGTACCTGCAACTATACTCTTTTCCCAGTGCACAAAATCGTGACTCTACGACTGACTGTCTGTAGTACACGGTAAAATAAATAGTTGTTCAGTTTACAGCAATAAACGATGACTGTAATCTTGAAATTAGAAACAAAGGTAATAAAGAGTATTTTATTTTAGTTGTAGGCGGATATAACAGCAGCGATAACGAAAGTCGTTAAAACGTTTTACGTTTGTCTTTTATTCCGTGTTTGTTCATCTGCAACTCGAGATGTGTAATTTTACACATGCTGTGTGTGGCAGCAGTGTTTCCACCAACACACGTGTATTTTATCACTAATATTGTTTTTGTATTACAATGCGTTAAAATAAAAACACCAACTATACGACAAATAAACAGGTCGCCGAATAACTACAGTTTGAAAATAATGATTGTGCCTACGTACACATGCAGTCAGATGAACGTAGTTAACTGATGTCGCAATTTTTCACCAACCAGCAAAAAAGAAAAAAACTTGCACAAAGAAGGTATTTTTCCCAGTATAGTGTAAATTAACAAGCGTAAGACGGTTTCACTTATTTTCTCGAGTGCTGTTCTGCTGTATTCAACGTTGTGTTTTTCGATTTCTTTTAACAAACTGAAAATGTTTCGACATTCTGCTGGGTTTGACCACGTCTCTTATGGGGCCCTCCTGTTAGGTTGCGTTTGTGTGTGTGAGTCGGGAGTGATAAGGTTGCCGTTGACCGACGTATGTAATGCATTATCGCCTCTCTGTGAAAGCTACGCAGCTGGCGTGTAGTGCTTTACTATTATTATTTTTCCTATGAGACTTTAAGCGTACTACATTATTTTATTTGTAAACAGCGTAGTTCAAAGTCTAACGCTTTTTTCTATAATTGTATTTTTCAAATCCGGTTGTTATTTTTACAGATATGGCAGTCTGAAACCCCCCCCTTTTTTTTTTTTTTTTTTTTTTTTGCCATTTTGAGGGGCCCACAAATAATATTACGTGTCGAATTTTTTAAACTATAGTGACATAGTTTGAAGAGTGTGTTCTTTTCGTAGCTATATAAATATAATGCACCCTTGGTAGTTTCGTCAAAAAAAAAGAATAATCGCAACTCGCTGCAATGCATTTCAAGCGCAGGTAGGGAGGGCCTTTAAGTTACCAATCGATAGGGACTGGAAAATTTTGCGAATTCAATGACCTGCAGGCCAGAATTCATTGTACTATGCATACTCAAGCCCCGACTATTTGTTTACTAGCTGCTACTCAGTGGAACAGCAGACAATGAACGAATAGACGGGACTTGAGTATGCATAGTACAATGGATTCTAGCATGCAGGTCATTGAATTTGCGAAATTTTCTAGTCCCTACCAATCGATCGTTCTAACCACAAGACCGCAAACGTGACTTAAAATGTAAGCGGCTGCCTACAGATAAATTTTATAAAACTTTGTTGTTGGCAAATATTAATGTTATAGAATTTTGGCTAAGGTTAAATTTGTATCTTGTAATTTAGTTGTAGTAATAAAATAAACTGACCGTGTCTTACGTTAATAAAAACTCTTCTTGATTCTATTTCATGGCTACTGAGTATGATAAATGCACTGGCGCTCGCATCTAAAACCTAACCTAGACATTAACACGTTTTTGCTACCTTTATAGTATTCTATTTTCTTTTTGAACTTTCTTACTGTTTCTGACATAAGTGATAAGACCGTTTCCAAATGCTTTGTAAGCAAGGAACAAAAGGAGAACGAAAAAAAAAAGCAAATCTAGAATTATGACAGACACAACAAAAACTGGCAGTTGAAGAATGAAATTCTAAAACAAAGAGCAATACTGAGACAAACAAACAACAAGAAAAGATCGCAGAAGTCTTACATAAGAAAAAGAAAGTGAAAAGAAAATTGGCTTATTCGAGTTCAGAAGAACACTTGGGCTTGACCGGAGAAAAAAACACAGATTCAGAAAATGAAACATTTGAAAGTTTATTGCAAGACGTAGCAAGAGAAGAATAATAATTATGGAAGAACGATCATTGGAGGAGGACGCAGTAAACGCAGGATACTTTGCCTTTTTAGAAGAATGGGAAAGAAAAATATTTTTTTATAATGTTGCTGAAATAAGTAACTTCATAAGCAATTCAGAATATCAAGTAAAATATATGAAAATAGTAGAAAATAACAAGTTTAAGACATAAAGAGCACTTTTGACAACACCGAGGTCGAAATAGAGAGAAAAAAAACTCCCTCATTCTATTGTGGTTGTAGTTTTTGACAGGCCAATTTCACTCTAGTCGTTCAGTGTTGATTTTATTTTACTAAATGTACGTGAATACAATAAAGTTTAATTTTTTTCAACCAACTATTTAACATGTGTACATTATACTTATTCCTTACTTATTAAATTACCTGTTATTCTCTTACATTAACAAGAAGGCCATTCATTTCAGGTGGTTTTAACGCGAATTGTTATTGATAATCCTACGTCCAAGGATACAATGTACTGGTGTCCAAAAGTACATGTATAAGTTGTGTCTTTGGATACTTTACTCTTTTTTGTTTGCTTTATGCAAAAAATAAATAAAATTTTAAGAAATAAATTTTGGGGGAAAATATATTTAAACCTGTGAAAATCAACACTTCAAATAGAATCAAATTTGCGTAAAAACTTAGTTTTTTTTTCATATATACAACACTCTCACCTATACATTTGTTTTCCTTTACGAGAAAATTCTCGACAACTGGTCGCCGCACAGTTTTAACATATATATTTAAAAAGATATATGCTATTGGGGGGGGGGGGGGGAATTTCCGTCTTGTCAATTAATTCTAGGTCAAAGTAAAAGTGGCGGATCCATAGGCCTTCTAAATGAGCAAATTTGAAAGTTCTCCTTCGTTTATTCCTAACATCTAAATAGGAATAATTTCGCCGTAAATTGAATGAACATTTTTACGCACGTAATGTCTTGCAGCCTCACGTCTTTCACGCGAAACTGCAACGCAAATTTGTCAAAAAAAAATCACGAACATGTCTGGTAAACGATGATGTTACAGTGGGCCAGCAAATCATTTGCACTTTGGCCCACCTGAAATTTTTAAAATAAGACAAAATATTTTACTAAACCTGAATAGGTGCGGCATGGCCACACAAGCCGACACAACTGAATATGGTTATATGCATACCAAACACATGAGCGACAGCGGTGCGCGATTATGAAGAATTGAATCAACCGACAGTTAACTATAACCGAGATATCTATTACGTAATAATTGTTGCTTGTTTGTTCACTTCTATGCGTTCCTATATTATTCACCCGATTTCGATGGAACTTTGATAAATTGCTGTACGTGCGCATGCCAAGGTTTCTGAAAAAAAAAAAAAAACATTTGTGGGGAGTGAGTGAGTGAGTGAGAGATTTTGGTCTTCACTTGACATCGAAGTCTTTAGCTCTGGGGAGGGGTGACATAGGTGAGGATGGAGCAGCACCGGAATGAAAGGGCGGGGAAAACGGGAGATCCCCGAGAAAACCCGTCGACCTACGGCATCGTCAGGCACGATTCCCACATGCGAAATTCCGGGGACCGAACCTACCGGGAAGCGAACCCGGATCGCCTTGGTGGGAGGCGAATTGCCTTGACACACGATTTTTGTTCACGCCATAGTCTTACTTCCGAAATAGCGGCGATTTGAACATTTTTGTTCATACCATATCTCTATAAAGGAACTATTTTGCAGATATACGCCGGGCTTGGTTCGCATAGTAGTTTTTAGTAAAGTGTCATGACGTCTAAGTATTTAGTTCGTGTCGTATTCGTGTTATTAAAACGTCGATCACAGGAACTACCTGAAGAAATATTTTCCAGATTTCCATCTAACTCGGTAGACGTATTGTAGACCTACCTGCCTAGCATGATAACTTGACATTCCTGTGTTTATGTTCATGTTGTGTTTAAATTATTAAATTGTGCGCCATTTGATTATTTGTTGGTCACATGAGTAACCTAAAGAAACAATTGAGCCTATTACGAATTCCATCAAACTCAGTTTGCATTTAGTGCTTAATACAGCGTGCTTGTTCACTTGGTAGAAGCATCCAAACTTCTCTAATGTTATCAACGTGTCCTGTAATGTACAACTGTAGTTTCTGTATTATAACTAGGTGTACCGACTGGACGACACAGCTGTCTAGTTCTGCCTTTTATCTTTCAAGAAATTTATATTTGTAGTTATTCCAGTAACAATGACGTTCCTACACGACACTCGTCCGTTAAAAATAACCGTTCTTCGTACCAGGAACAAACTACATTGCTAGGAACCCAACTTTATTTTAGTGCACCCCTTCTTTTTCCTTGTGAAATCTCTTTCTTGAAAGAACAGGAGTTTCTTGAACTTTTATGTAACTGCAGCTGGTGCAAAACTTTCCATGGGTGTTTTTTATACTCTGCAGACAGCACATTCCGCAGCTAGTAAACAACTATTTTAATACCAACCACGTAATGACCTGGGGGTACAACTCACGGCGCTCAGTTTTTCGGATAACTTTCAACTCTGCAAGAGACAGCAAAACAAATGCATTGCGTTTACATACCGAACAGGAGAACTAAAAAGTATTAACGTATTGTATTCTTGTCTGCCAACTGCAGCATGCTGCTTGATTTGTTGCAAAAATTCAAAGAAGTCTTTTTTAACAATTGCTAACTTTTTCACATGTATTTGTTATCCATTTGCCGCACGTGTTTATGGCGGTTTGACGTAAATACAATAGCAAGGTGTAGTATAACAAGTAAGTATTGGTTCCCTGGACGATAGAGACGTCAGTAAAACACAATTTGTTATGTAAGCCAAAATTAACTCAACCCTTGGATTATCTCGTAACCCAGTTACGTATGCGAATATTCAACTATGTGCGAGAGCACTGGTTTCGTATTAAGTCGTTGAATTAATTGTTTAAATCTATTATTAGTCATAAAATCAACAAAATTTACCGGGGCACAGAACAGCTAAAGACTACAATGTCTCTGTGATAAAACTGGTCAATAACCAAATCATTATTTACCCAGTATTTATTTTTCTAGTAAAAAGAAAATATTCAGTCTGGAATTGAAATGGGGTTGGGTTAAAAAAAAAAATGTATGTTTTTATTATTCGCCGAACATAACAGACCTAGTATAAACACAAATGCCGTGAGACAGTTGGACGATGTTATGCAATAACAGACCAACTGTCTATTTTAGTTGTCAGTAAAACTTGCTATTAGTTCTACAGACTTGAATCAGTCTGATAAAAAGTATTTTAGTCCTATAAAGTCAATATTTATGACAACAGCATATATAATTAAAACACTTTTTGGAAGACTGTTTCAAAGCAGAAAAACATTTTATATATAACTTACTATTGTCACTTGGTCTGTTTATGCATACCACCGTCCAGTTCAGTCCTTGTAGACAGTATGGACTGTGGGGATGAATTATAACTGGAAGTTGTCTCTGCTCATTTTCCTGGGCCGAAACTAAAGTATTGAGACCCAAATGTTGCCATTTTGATTCGTTACTGTTTACAACTTACATGTGCTCCGATATTATATCAGATAATTTAAAATAATAAAATCTATAAAAAAATGTGCAAACCTGCAGTGAATAAAAATTTTATTTAAAGGAAATTTTAATTATAACGATATTTAGATGTTTCGCACTCGATATACAAGAAAATCACAACTGTATACATACGCCAACTCGGTGGAAATGCCAACTGGGGGAAGATGCCAGTTTTTTTTTTTTTACGTTTCGTTACAAATAATTTCAAAATATTAGAAACGTACAGCTCGTCACTGACCTACACAAATGTCCAACGGAAATAGTATCATATCGTAATATTTTTAGCGTATTTAGTCATACTCTTAAGTGTTGCATTTTCCTCCGAGTTACCTTAAACTCTTAAGAACATAACATGTTATCTTTGTGTTTGACGTTACTGTAAAGTGTTGCTTCTGTCGTCAAACAATTTGAGGAAATGTATAGTTTCGAAAGTAAATTTTTTGCTATGAATGTTTGCATGTGCTTATACATAATTACATATACACGACTCACATTATCGCAATGGAAAGAGTGTTTCCAAAATATTACTTGTACAGTATCGTAGAAAAAAATGCAAACTAGTTTTTAGTATGATATTTTAGTGGCGTACAGGAAAAACTGTACACAAGAATGTATTTACACATGTTTAGGTTCCTAACTCGTTCCAGCCCCAAGATCATTTACTGTTGCCTTCAGCGTTTAAGAAAAACGTACGCACGAGTGTTTGACTTTTGTAGGGACCTTAGAAATTCGTGGTTTCTTTTTGGTAGAATTATTTATTTATTTAGTTAGCGTATGGTTTCACCACAGTGCAATTAAACAGAGTGCAAACAAAATGTAAGTAAGACAAAACACAACATAAAATGTAAACTACTATAGAAGACGTACAACTGCTACGTAAAGAGCCACAAACAAACATCCAGTTTGGATATATATTCCACTGCGTCGTTGGTTGAGTTCAGGATGTCATAAGAGCGTCCGATGCAGGAAATTATAATTTATAATTGTATTATAATTCATATAACTGTAAGTTCGTGTCATTTTCGCTCACCTCCTGGGGGGGGAGGGGGCACTGAACCAATAATCACCAAGGAATTAAACGCTGGCCAAATTATGTGATATCACTGTGACAGCGAGCTATGTGGTTCAGTACATACATATATGCTTGGAAGCTAGTCTGTAGGTCAGTGAAACCGTGAACTTTTCCTGTCTTTTTACAGAGATGCAAAATAACTTGCTTAATTACAGTTAATCTTCAACACATGTAGGGTTATAGGCGACCGGTCGTTATCAGGTGTCACTTCTTGCGTATTTGACTGCTTACGTGCGAATGGTCATTCTACTGTTGACATTTTATTATGCCAAAAGCGTTCCTTATTGCAAAGCACGACTACGCTACTGGTAGGTCAGGATAATGAGTGAGAGTGAGAGATTTTGGTCAGCGCTTAGCAGCGAGGTCTTTAGCGCTGGTGAGAGGTGACATGAGGTGAGTATGGAGCAGCGCCGGAATTATAGGGCGGGGAAAACGGGAGATCCCCGAGAAAACCCGCCGACCAACGGCATCGTCCGGCACGGTTCCCACGTGCGAAAATCCGAGGACCGACCCCGCCGGGAATCGAACCCGGGTCGCATTGATGGGAGGCGAGAGGTCTAACCTCTCTGCCACCGCGGCCCCCTAGATCAGGATAAAGTGAGCACTCAAATAAGCCCTGCTGAAGTTCTATTTTCAGCCAATCCGTATCTTTCCGCGCGTAACGGCTAACTACGAGAAGTGTCTAACCTCAATGGACACGTCACTTAATGTTTGCGCGTGTAAAATAAATTGTGCAGTTGGTATAAATCGATACAGTTTAATAAAAATGTTTATTAACAATATAAAACATAATTAAGTCGATTTTGGTTGATTTTATGTTGATATTGTTGTATTTAAATAGGAAAATACACGGAACTATATAGCGTAATTTCGCTGCTAACCATACAAGTTTAAGAAGCTATAGTTAGAGACACTGGAAAATCGCGAAAATGTTTAAGATAGTCTCCAATAAACTATAGTATATTAACATTGCCACGTGTGAACAGTTTTCTGGCAAATCACACACGCTGTGTGTTCAAGCTGTACCGTTCTAACTGGGTTTGTTGAAGAGAGAAACAGTGCTTCAAATAAACAACAGCCAATGTCGATACGAAACATTCAGTGTTATGTACAGTATGTTGGAGCCTAGCAAATACTCAACTATTCCCGCGATTTTCCAGTGTCTCTAGCTATAGTTAATGTTGAATTATATGCAGTAACGGCTAGTGATGTTATTTCAAAGTTAAATTTTTAGTGCTCACTTTATCTCGATTGAATTATAACTGATGACGTCAAGCAAACGAACAACAGTTTGCAATCTAGTCTACAGTCAGACAAAAACACGACATATACAGATCTCTGTTGGTAATGAATATAGTCGCCAAGATTCGTTACGCGCGGAAAGATACGAATTGGCTGAAAATATAAGTTGAGCGGGTTTCTTATCAAGTGCTCACCTAATCCCGAACCATGTGTACCAGAAGGATGCTACAATGTACCGACACCAACCACGCTGTACGAGAACAGCCAGTACTTCATTGTCTATCCGCTGAGACTGTGCCGCACATCCTGCAATCATCATTGATTCCGCGCATGTGTTAACACTTAGCGTGCCGGAGACGCGAGGAGTAGCAGCGCTATGTATTAACTCTTATTGTAGTTCACCAACCACATAAATCTGTTTTTTAATTACAGAACACTTTTCTTTTGCATTTTTAACTAAACGAACTAACCTAAACTAAGACAATGTAGGCCTATCAATTGTTCGCCGAGAGTACGAAATAACAAGATAACAAAATTGTAAACTCGTTCTCTCTGTTCTCTGGCGTACGCCATCTTGAGTACAACTACGGTTTCAGGTTACAGAAGAAACTAACGTCACATATTACAAGTACTTCAGTATTAATACGCAAATAATTATTTCCATTGAACAGTTAATTATGGCGAGGAATTGTGAAAAATTTTCTTCCTTAACAGACGTTTAAATTCACGAAATAAAAAAAAATTGCATAAGCTATAAACAGCTATTCGATATTCGCAGCTTGAAATATGACGCCGGAAAGTTAAAAAAATATTATTTGAACTGTCTACAAATGTGTTTATGACTACGTATTTGTTACCTTTGCATAGTTCATTTGCATGTACGAGAGTGCGTCGTCCCAGTTGGAGAGAGCGAGAGCGTCCGAAGGCGCATATAAACTCTCTCTCTCTCTCTCTCTCTCTCTCTCTCTTGGTAAGGTGAGATAGTGGCCTCTCAATAGCGTATTCATTGACGATGTATGAGTGCGGCAGCAGCGAAACAAACGTATGACGCCATCTTGATTAGCATATGGTAAACTATATCATATTTATTAGTTACTCCACCTGATGTTTTCATGCCATAGGGATGCGGAAAAAAACTCTCATATTACAGATTCCAAGTAGCTAACACGTTTCAGTAAAACGTTACTTTTGGAATAGTTTTTCAGTATCAAAAGAGGTTTCCGAAATAATTGTAAGCTTCCATAAAATGTTACACGCAAGTTTGTCGTACAATAGACGGGTATATAAAAACGAGTAAAATTTGACGCATAAAGAATTTAAAACTATTTAATATATATGCACGTATTACGTAACCCATCACCTAATTTTCTAAAATAAATCTTACATAATGAAAAAGTTACATTTTACTAATACATATTACAATAACACACATACTTTGACAAATCACTTCATCTTCCTCACATCAACAAAAATACATACTGTTGAAGTTTATTTACTATTTTCAAGTTCAAAATTCTGATGATTTTCAGGTTCTCAGTTTTTACGAACGGAAAAACGGCGTTTCGTGCTCTAAGATATTTGAAAAAGTTTCCAGGTAATTTTTGTGTATTTACACAGTAAAATCGTATTTAAATTGTTCCTTTTTGAATTCCTGGTTATAAGCTTCGTTAATTTGGTTCGTAACACTGTTTTATGATAGGTGTTACACTTTTATAATGTTTTCCCATTTATAAAGCACTCATGTATTGGGTCCCTTCAAGAAGATATCATAGTGTTCTGCTGTATGTATACCCTCCTCTCTCTCCTATGCAATGCCCTACAGACTGAATAGTCTGCGTACCATAGTTGGCGGGGAATTGTTTGGTTGAATCACGACGTGGATTCTGCGAGCAGCGGAGTATACGTGACCAGGGTTTAGCTAGCACACTTATATTTACAAAAGGGTCTTGGCAGAGAGACCCTATCTCTCAAGAGGAATGACGCACTAATGTTTTCATACGAGGCAACATTTATCATTGCAGTTTCCTTTTCAGAAAGTGTATCAAATTGTGTAGAACACAGAAAAAAATAAATTAGTAATTTGTTTCGAACATGTTCCATGTTGTTATGTATAAATTCCTTTATTACGACTTATTTATAGACTAGGCGATTGTTCGATGATACTTCCCATCGTCAACATCACATAATCCAATTCGAATTTTCTCAAACGTTAAGAATTTTTGTGTAATATTTACTTAAAGTTGATACTTCTATACTTTATTGCATACATGTTTTCCAACATAAATGTCTCTGAATCTGTTTCTTCCCCGTCAGTTTTTATGCGTGTGTCGTCCATCCGTGACATTTCTCTGTCGATAAATCAAACCTTATATCAGTAAAGTCGTATTTTTTTGTCAGGCACTTAATTCGAAGTTCTTTAGAAGATAAAGTAACAAAATTTCAAAAAGCACTTATACATGTCTGTTATTTATAAACAGAAGCTTTAACACAATAAATTTGAGTATTTCTACCTTTAAAATTACGAACTTCCATACAAACTTTCACCCCTATTTAACCACCTTAGGGGACGAATTTTCAATAATTCTTTCTTTATACTCACCTACGTTATGTAGGGACCGCCATAGTAACATGCATTTAGACCAACCTTTTAATACTGTGTCTTGTCAGTCAGTCAGTGTAAAGAGGTTTTTTTTTATAAGAAAATTAGGTCGTAACTGTGACTCCGTTTACGGGATTTCCAGTTTAATGCGATAGTACTTGAGCAGTGTTTAAAGTATGCAAAATGAGGTTAAGGGTATTATTTACCGTTATAGAAACTCTTGAAAAAGAAAATGGTTTCAATAAATCTCTTGTGTACTTTCTTCTGCACCTCTACCCCATTCTGCACCCTCATCCCTCCCACAGAATTATTTTCTTTGGATAGAATATTTGCGGACACACGCCCAAATCACTAAAGAATTTTTTTACTAAACGTTTTTAAGAACGTTTTTCTGCCTCTCTAACCCATTTAGTGTCCCCCTCCCCCAAATTATTTTCTTTGACAAAATGTTTGCTGGCTCACGCACAACTCACCAATGATATTTAATGAAAATTTTTGTGTCTCCCGTTCTGACCCTCTTCCCCGTTTCGTCCTCACCTCCTGCAAAATTATTTTTATTAGCAGGAAACTTCGTAAGCGCACGATTAACATACTGTAAATCACGAAAGTATTTTTATTAATTTAATTGGTACCCTGTTCTATCTTTCTAGTCTTTTTTGCTTCCCTCCCAAAAAAATTGTCATAAACCGTTACGGGCGCATACACAATATTTCACCAAAGTATTATCCACTTTTTGGTTACCCCATTCTACCTCTCTTCGTCATTTTTCCCCACCCCTCTCTCGATATTATTTTTTCTGAGCAGAAATATTCACTTAACCACACACTTAGGTATATTTACAGAAGCCTTAACAACAATTCCCAAATTTTTTAAACTTAAAAAATTACGAACTTCAATACAAATTTTCACCTCCTCTTTAACCCCCTTAGGGGATGGCGTTTCAAAAATCATCTCTAGTCGGTCACCAACGTTATATGAGGAACTTTGTACAAAATGTCACGCTTCTAAACGCACTGGTTTAAAATGTGAGGTGTTAAGAGTTCAGTGAGTATATTTCCATAAAAGTAATATTCGCATTTTTTCTTGTAAATAATAACAAATTAAGTGTATACGTAGCAATAATGGTCCCGTGACCAGTTCAGATAGACTTCTTGTCATAAATAATAATAATGATAACAACAACAAGAAGTTACCAACATTACTGGTAAGCGTATTTTTCTCAAATTGAGTGCAAATTAACCATGAAGGTTAAAATCGTTTACGTATATCTAGGAATATTACAAAATAAAATTAATTTAGACATGCAATAAACGAATACCTTAAAAGATAAATCAGTTTATTACGTAATATACGCCCACCCAGTTTGATAAAATTGGGGAAAATTTTTTTTTAAATGGCCACCGTGTTTGAAATATTACCAACGGATGAACGAAATACACAAATAAGTCAATTGACTAAGTAGAATATGCGTGCCAAGATTAAGGAACTTCTTAAATAAGTCATGAAATGATAAAATATAAAAATGGCCACCATTATAATATATATATATATATATATATACATGATTAACGAATTACCCAAAAGTCAGTGTGCTAAGTAGTACACGTCTACTAAGCTTGATATAGTTTAAAATATATATTTCCTCATAAGTGTCAAATAATTGTAAATATAAAATAAATGACTACCGCTTATAAAATAATAATGTAAAGTAAACGAAAGGCGTAATCAAAAGTCAAGTCATATTTTTAAGCTGTATATGTGAACGTAGATTATTAAAAATCGTAAAAAATTCTCTCAATTACGATAAACTAAAAAAAATACCGTATTTATAAAAACCAAAACACAGGACGATTAAAATACACAAAAGTGAAGTCGGCTTACTAATTTGTATATGTGTACTGAAACTGATAAACTTCAGAAAAATACCCAGCAAACAGTCAAGTTTTCCCGCGTTAAACCATCATATCTACATATCATATATAAATATAATTACGTAAGGGAAAATGGGGTCATCGTTAATGGTTTTCGTAATATACGCTTTGTTTTTTTTTTTCTACGTTGAAACGCTATTCTAGCTATAAGTATGAAACATCTTTACATGTTCTGCCAACTAATGTTATAATTAGAGGCACGTTTATTTCGCGTATTGATTCTAGGTCCGGTTGAACGTCAATAACGTATACTTCACTTCTCCTCCTGTGATTAGACGAGAGCGGTTTTATCACACATTTGACGACTGCAAGCCAGTTATTAATAAGGAAACAAGTCGTGGGGATATCACGTGCTACAACGTTTGTACTGTTAGAAGCCAATAGATATTCGGCTTCAGCCGGTACATGTATAGAACTTGAAGTCTAGGCTGTTGCCAGATGAATACGGGAAATACTCGTGCCTCTAATTATAATTTACCCATGTATGCCATCTTCATTTGCATGATACAAACAGCTATAACTAAATATACAATAAACAATTGCGGCACTCATAATGTAAACTCCTACCTACATTTGACATAACATGTAAACATTTTTCCTCCTGAATATACTGGAAAACGATAACTTTAAGAAAGTTTAAGTGGGCTGACTTTTCACAGTTAAAACTTTTCTTCGTATTGTTTTCGTACACATTTTGATGTCAATAAATACCTTGCTTTGGTTAATGTAACGGTAAACACGAGTCAAGTGGTCGTTTTGTTCTCTTACTTTATGGCTGTTTACTTTCGTGACTGGCGATTTATGTTTACGTCCATTAATTTTACTAGCGAAATACTAGGAAAGAAAATAATTCTCTCTACAACGATATCTCACAAGAAGTTGAAAATTACACCAATTCGTAGTACCTTCTACGGATGTGTTTCACCTTATAGGTAAATTTAAATTTGGTATGGAACGAGACGTGAAAATTACAAAACAATAAAGAGTGTTACAAAAAATATATAATTAATCGCCTGTAGATGAGGAAAATTTGCAGCACCAAAATGATTGTTTAAATACAATGGAGGAATATGTCAAAATTTAAGGTTATAAACTGATTCTCAACAAAAAGTAACTTTTTAAATCTCTATACCAGAAAATAATCAATTTTCAAACTTTGCCTCAATCACTTTTTATGCGCAAACTAGCAGTGCGCCCGCGGCTTTGCTCGCGTGTATTACTCAGAGCAGATCATATTTACTTTGATTGAAAAACCTCTTTGTACACCAGATAGGTAGTTTAGTCATCAGGTGTTAGACAGACAATGTTAGTTGAGTTTACCCTGCAGCAAGGATAAGTAGCTATAGCTGTCCACGTGAAGTGCAGGATTTAAGTTTGTCCCTGCCACTAACAGCGACTTTGCCTGGGACTTATTTATAGTCACAGCAAAGTAGACGTTGCGGGGTAATTGCATACTCCTGAATGTAAGAGGGTAATATAATGATATACGTAGTCTACGTGGTATTAAGACGGATTTCCACCGAACACAACCATTGGTGATGCTGCCCTCAATAACGTATTTGTTTTTCAAAACCTTAGGGAGTTATAGAGGGATAATTTTTTGCTGAAATCCAAACGTATTTGGTGCCCCACATCGAGGTTAGTGAGATGGTATATGTAGGCTGATGCTGTCGAGGGACTTCAGTAGACAGTGGACTGAATTATCAATTTTCACCACTTTTGAACTTCATCCAAATTGCACTAATTTCATCTTCCTTGCAGTTTTTGTCAGACTTGCTCATTTTCACAGCTTTTAAAGTAATGTGAGCCCAGAACCTCCCGGACAATAGATCGGAGCTACAAACAACTGCGCCACATAATGTCGAAATTATTCATGAAAACTAATTTCGAAAAGAAAATATTAATTTCCTGGGCTCATATAGGTTGTACAACACCACGTCTCGTTATAACTGTAGAATGAAACTCCTGTATAATTTATTTCTCGCTGGTCGCACTTGATTTTCGGATCGTCTGCCTTGAAAGTTCACAAACTAAGTTTTCTTCCTAGTTAAGTTGTCTTATAAAAATACTTGCATTACTTTTTTCAGATACCTACGTAATCATCATTCTGAGGCGTACACAACCTCAATATCTCTACTGGTTAGATAAGTATCGTTGGCTGATAGAAAACATATTTTATGCCTTTTCACCCCGTTTTAGGTGTCGAGTATTGAAAAATCATAATTTCGCACCTTAAATATTAGTTCAAGTATCCAAGTGAAGTGAAAATCATGACGATATCTCATTTAGTCTAAGCAATATCGATCATTCATTAAAAATCACTTATAACCCCTGTACAGTACTAAGAGTTCGAATTTTAAAAAATCTTAAAACCTCTTTTTGCGGCCATTTACCTAACCATCATCCTGAAGAAAAAAAAACTGAATATCTGGATGGGTTCGGTATACACACACATACATACATACACACACACACACACACACATATATATATATATATATATATATATATATATATATATATATATATATAATCGAGGATTTATCTTAAACACATTCCAGGTCTTTTCCCCTCCTGAGAGAATGAATTTCGAAAAACCCTTGAATAGCATTTTTAACTACTTTACTGGTGTCTCTTGGACATAAAAAAACACAAGATATATCGACGATTAGTTGAATAACGTTTAATCACTTTTCACCCTTTTTCACTTGTTTAGGTGAGGAATTTTGAAAATTCGTGAAATCACTTTTCGGGTATGTGAGTAGGAATCAATCTTAAACAAAAATCAGGTTGCTATATATAAGATCAATGTGGTACATATATATCGATTGAGAATCGAAACCAATTTTACTCTTTTTATTACCTTTTTTGGGGCCGAATTAGGGAAATATATCTAAATGGCATTTTTGGATATTTATATAAGTATCTCTGTAAAGCAAAGAGCACTCCGATATCTGGATTGGTTTGACAGATTTGGAGGAATCATCGAAAACACATTTTATGTATTTTCACCCCCTTAATTATAATATTTCGAAACGTCTTGGATTCCTGTCATAGTCATTTGATGTGAAAATCACGACGATATCCAATTATGTTTCAGTGATATAGGTGATTCACAAATAAATATTTTTCCTTTTTATACTTCTTGGGGGTCGATGTTCAAAAAATCCTTCAACTAATTTTTGGGTATTTACGTAAGGAACATTTTGAAGTGAAATCCAACTATACATCCCGAAATATTCGATAGACATCGATAGTTAATTGGAAATATATTTAAGGTCTATTCATCCCCTTAGTTGAAGAATTTCGAAGAATCCTGAAATTGGCTAATAGGCATACGCATTTTTATGTGTATCCCATTAAAGTAAAACTTACGCTGATATGCCGTCGGGTTTGAGTTCTATCGACGTATCTTAGAGGAATACTTCTCAGCCCTTTCCCCTCTTAGATGTTGAATTTCGAAAAATCCCTTCTTAGTGTTCGCCTATGACCTGAGTGGAAACCGCACAGAAAATTTCACGTTTCTAGGTTCAGTGATTTGGGCTGCAGTTTGATATGTCAGTCAGTTAGTCAGTCATTTTTCTATTATATATATATTTATATTTATAACTTAAATTTATCTCATAATGACATGTCAGAATCCAAATTTTACAGTTCTGGAGATATACCGGTAATAAAAACTATATAACCTGCGCAAATACGCACATATAGTGAAAAATCGCAAAGATTCTTTGTGCCACCGTAGTTTGCAAAATAGTGTAACTGTACACCTTGCATGGTTGTAGGATGGTACGTATTTGTTTAAAGACGGCTCAGTCAGATAGAAACACGCCAATAACAAAAGAAGAACGTCAATTATAGACGTATATTGAGGACAAGCTAACAGTCAGCCTTGTGCCTACAAATGCGGTAACACATAATGGAAGATAAATTAAATTAATTTTAGTTACAACTCGTAAATAATTTAATTAATATACAAATAAGTAATTTAAAGTTTGTTGGATACATGCATAAAAGTGTTCCTAATATATATGAATTTAACATCTTTTAAACGGTAGTCTATTATTGGGAATGTAATTACTATATAAAAAGGTAATTAAAATTTTGTTGGATACAAAAAGTGTCTCTATTATTAGTGTATATACGGATATATATATATATATATATATATATACACATAAATGTAACATATTTTAAACAATAAACTGTTATGAGAACTGTAATTAATAAAAAAAAGTAATTAATATTGTATTGGATACGTGTTAAAATAGGTCCCTTATTTTAATGTAAATATACACACACATTGTCAACATCTTTTAGACGGACGTCTGTTATTAAATGAATTATCGATAGAGACTTGTGAATTTCGCGTTATTTGTTGTCTGCAAAATGACCTGCAAGCTGTCGTATGCTAGTTCGACGTCTTCTGTCAGCACTCTCTATCGTGTTACAGCGGTTAATTGCTTTTGGTCCAAAATTAAATATCCAGGATGAAACGACTAATTGCACGCAAAGCAGACAAATACGCAAATGACATCACGTTAATGCCTGTCGCTAATAACATCACAGATTGTGTTCAAGGTTGTATAGGTCAACTGAGTCTATTCTGTTCCGAAATGAAAACGCGAGTCATAGTATATTGTTTATATGTTTGAATTAGGTGTAGGCCTACCTACTTTTTCTAACATATTTAATAATACGGGATTTCTCAAAAACGAAAAATGTTAGTCTGGCACGTTACTATATGAAAACTGTCATAGCGGTCTAGAGTTGATTGTCAATGCCTACCAGGGTCGTTTTAATTGCAGTTTGAGCTCTCCAACATCAATAGTTGTACCTGATTGCTTTGTCAGTCTTAAAGTACCGACAAATCAAGGTAAACCATTGCCACTCAAAGCACTGGCAGAGAATATTTAGGAATACAGAAGTGAAATAGCCGGTAGTAAGGCGAACTCAGACACACACGCCAGTAAAATGTCTTCCCTGGCCAGCAACATGGCAGAGATGCCTACTGCCAATCAGCGTAAGACAACTGCCCTACTAGCCAGCAGATTGAGACAGCAAATTGCCAATGTAGCTGACCAGCAGGATGAAATCAGGTATGTACACAAAAATGCAAATTGGAGGCAGTTTGACCTTGCCCTGTTGAATAAGCTAGAAATGGAAGTAGCCAACCTCAAAGCAGTAGACCTTGAAACTAGATGGCTTCCATCAGAAGAGTCATCAAAAGTACGTGTGACCAAGTGCTGAGAAAGACTCAATGTGGACTCCCATATTTGTCTTTGTGGGACAAAGAACTTGAAGAGTAAAGAGGCAGAGTTCGGAGGGCAAGGAAACGACTTCATAGACTCCGTGGAGAAGAAAGAGAGAGGATGGCAGCTGAATATAAGATTCTCAAGCAGACTTACTTCAACAGGGTAAGACACAAGAAAAGAGAGTCATGGACAAAATTTGTGTCTGAGAAAGGCAATGAAGATCCCTTTGGTGTAGTGTACAAGGTCTTTTCTGGTAAATTAAAAAGGACAATGCCTCCGCCCTGCCTTAAAGAAAATGGAGTACCACTAAATGACATGAGCCTAAGCATGAGACTGCTAATTAACACTCTGTTACCGGATGACTCCCGAACTGATGATACTGAGG
>PNEQ01017468.1:0-44150 GCA_003012365.1 Medauroidea extradentata | reverse complement strand
CTCATTAAGAGATGCTACTCACTAATTAAGACTCATCTACTGAACCTGTACGACGACTTACTCCAGGCTGGTATGTTCCCAAGGATATGGAAAAAGGGCATTGTGAGGATCCTGCATAAGGGTGAGGGTAAAGACCCGACACAAGCAAAATCTTACCAGCCACTAACACTGTTACAAGTCCTTGGCAAATCATTTGAAAAACTTTTGAACAGGAGGCTAATTACAGCATTAGAAGCAAACAGAGCCCTAAATGAAAGGCAGTATGGATTTCGTAAAGGCCTTGGTACGGAATCAGCACTTCACGATGTAAAGGAATATGTCGACACCTGCAATGCCAAATACATCATGGCTATATTCCTCGACATTGCAGGAGCATTTGATAATGCTTGGTGGCCGGAATTTATGTATCAACTTAAAACCAAAGGTTACCCTAAGAACTTATATGCAGTGATTCTCGATTTCTTCAAAGAAAGAAGAAGCAGGTACAGCTTAAGGAACAATTCCGTGGAAAAACTTCTTACAAAGGGATGCCCTCAAGGGTCAGTACTTGGACCAATACTTTGGAATATTTTATTAGATGGCTTACTAGATCTTGAAATGCCAGATGGTTGCACTGTGCTGGGATACGCAGACGATGGGCTCATACTCGTCTCAGGTGGGTCCAGAGCAACATTAGAGAGAAAAACGGCAGAGATTCTACCCAGCGTTGAAGACTGGGCAAGCAGAGTGAAATTAACCTTTTCTACACAGAAGACCAAGTGTATGCTACTAAAGGGCAAACTTAAACGGTCGCCAGTGGTGTGATTTGCAGGAGGGCCTGTCCAACGTGTATCCCAGCACAAGTACTTGGGAGTCATCTTGGATGATAAGATGAGCTTCCTGCCGCATATTAATTATGTCAGCAAGAAAGCTGTTGTGACTTTGAGTCGTCTAAGATCCATTGGAACTACAGAATGGGGCTTAAACTTCAGGACATTAAAGAAAATCTATCATAATGTCTTTGAGGGCATTATCGCCTATGGCTCAGTCAAATGGTATCACCGAGCAGAGTTAGTGGCAGCGAGAAGGAAGCTCATCAGTGCTCAGAGGTCGGCACTGTTAAGTATCACAAAGGCATATGCCTCAACATCGAATGATGCGTTACCTGTCCTGGCTGGAGTGTTGCCTTTGGATCTGCTAGCCAGAGAAAGAGGATTATTGGCCGAACAACGTCGACGGCAAAGAAGGACGACATCATCATTAGATAAGAAAATGGCTAGAGAACAAACCTTGCTAAGGTGGCAGTCAACTTGGGAAAATTCAGAAAAGGGGAGAATTACATTCGAGCTTTTTCCTGAAGTGGAAGACAGGATGAAGCGAAACTGGATAACAGTAAACCACTACAGTGCACAACTCATGACATGACATGGAAACTTCAAGGCTAAGTTGTACACCATGAAATTGGTGGATTCACGTTTGTGTGATGTTCGTGGGATAGACGACACGATGGAGCATGTATTATTGGAATGTCCCAAGACCGAAGACATCAGAGAGGAATTCAAGGCACAGCTACAAGACTACGGGATAGTTAATGTAGACCTGAAAGCTATACTGGCAAACAAAGAAATTTTTGAGAAGTGGAACAGCATTGCTACAAAGATTGTGAAACGACTCGAAGATTTCGACCAATGGCTCAGACAACTGGAGCAAGAGTAAAAGGCAGTAAGAATGCTAGAAAGATTAGGTTCCGATGACCCATAAGGTGCCGCCTGGGTAAAGGCCTAATTAAAACTGGGTCTGGGCGAACACTGATTGGCGAGGAGGGCAAGTTTTAAATGGATTACCGGCAGAAAGCCGTGTTTAGTAATTATGCTAGCACAGGCACAAAATCATCAAGAAGAGTCGCAAGAAAAGAAGAGGATATGTGCTGTGCATTGATTCACTCGTCCGAGTACAGTTTCAATGCGGATGGAAGGAGGGTGTGCTGGCCTTCGGGCCTAAAGCTTGCCCTGCTAGCCGGCAGCCAGGCCAATAGGAAACCTGTAGTAACATACAGCAACCAAACAGACTCGGGGCTGGTATCAACTACCTCGGGCAGCCAATAAGCGACCAAGTTCGCCGTATCAAATAAGCCGACACGTCATTTCACGTTTGTATTACTATTTAGTCTGTGACTGTGGCATGTAAAACGACTTTCTTGGCAGCGTTGCCACATCGAAGGCCACGGCCTTCTACTTGAGATGGCCATTAATCAGAGTCGTGTAAATTTCGTATAATTTAGCGACAGGCTATATTTAACAGACCTATACTTACCCGAATATACTCCGTGATGTTATTGCCTACGGGTCTTCGTATCTGCGTTTGCCAGTACTACATGTCAGTGGGAACTTTACAATTGTCCTTATGTCATTATATAATAAAAGTCCTTAAAGGCGTGTTTCACAAACTGATGGCCACAGCAGAGGTCAAACGAACACACAGTATCACAACCCAGTCTGCTAGAGTCCACGTTTTTTGGTGAAAAAAAATTCTGCAACATTTTGTTTCAATGCCTTAAGGCGGCCGCCAGATGAAGGGTATGTTTGTATGCGTGAGGCAAAAAAAATCGATGAGGCACTACAATCGACGTCGGCCGGCACATGTATTGTGATATCAGTTCTACGGCCAAAGTCGTAAACGAGCGCTCAGCGTTCCCGTCGTAACGTTTCTAATGTAATACTTTAAGCGGTGACCCTGTAATTTTATTAAACGCGTCACTGTAGCAAAGTCCAGTGTACTTGTAGACCTCAATTTCAAACAAATCCGTTACATATATATTGAGAAACAACCACGTGAAAAAAATTATTTTAACCGAGTTTGAGGGCTTTAAAATAATGTTTCCAGTGTGCGTGGTGTGTTGAAAGTCACATTCACAAGTAGTCTGAAGTGTGTTTTATTTTCGTAGATCAGCATTGTGGACGCATTTTTACTGGTCTCTGAGAAAAAACGTAACTCCGAACACGCTGCATGCAGTTCCAGCGCCATCCAGGCAGCCGCCTTAAGTGCACATCTGCTGCTCAGAATGTATTATTCGTATAGATGGTGGTTTATCGCGGGAAAATTTGCGTGTTTGCTGGGTTTCAATACAGGTTCATCTTATAACAAGATTACTGGCACTCGCTTGTACGTGGAGCTGTTACCCTATTTGACTAAGCCAATAAGAATATCGCTGTAGTAATGTTTTATGCCTGTTATTAGTAGGGCTAGGATTATTTCGCGAGTTCAACGACCAACATGCTAGAATCCATTATCCTGTATATACCGAAGCCCTACCATTTGTCCATTGCCTGCTACTCATTCAGACAGCGGACAATGAACGAATAAACGGGATTTGAGTATGCATAGGACATTGGATTCTAGCATGCAGGTCATTGAACTCGCGAATTTTTCCTAGCCTTTGTTATTGGTCTGCATCTACGTTGTGTCATACGTACGTCTCCCAATCATACATCTCGCAAGAAACCACGGTGTTTTCAAAGCTATGTTGACACAAAACGTTATCGTGATATACTATCGTTAGAGATGATGGTATATCGCAAAAATGATTTGTGCTGACATACCCTTGAAAACACTGTAGTTTCTTGCGAGATGTATGATTGGGTGACGTAAGTCTGCCACAGCGTAGCTGTCTGCAGACCAATAATAGGCATCAAATATTACAACAGCGGGATTCTTATTGGCTCAGTCAAATAGGGTAACAACTCCACGTACAAGCGAAAGCCAGTAATCCTTCAGTAAGCGGAACGTGCGCTGAAATACAGCAAACAGTCAAGTTTTCCCACGATGAACAATTTTCTCTAACCGTCGTCTCTAATTATTGCACAGGTGTGGCTCATTTGACTGTGCCAGCAGGAACAATGTTACTGCGACACCACACGTCTGTGAATAGCTGGTAGAACCCTAGACGCTGAGAGTTAAAAACAGCCACTCACTAGAGACACTGGAAAATCGCGAAAATGTTTAAAATAGTCCCCAATAAACTGTATTATATTAACCGTGACACGTGTGAACAGTTTTGGGACAAATCACGCACGCTGTGTATCCAAGCTGTAAAGTTCTAACTGGACCTGTTGTAGAGAGAAACAATGATACAAATAACGGTGTCGATACCAATCACTGACCATGAAGCAGAGATGCAGGTGTGCTCATAAGGCATTGAAACATATTGTTGCATAATTCTTTTCACCAAAAATCGTGGTCTCTAGCCGTCGGATAATAATGCAGAAATTTGCAGGTCCCTAGGTATGAAACTGCATGACACATTTTTTTACGTGTATAAAAAGTTGTCAAAAGAAATTTCTACAAGTTGAACAATATTCGACTTCAAATTAAAATCGTGAATTTTTGTTACCGAACATTCTAACAACATAGTTTCAGCTACCGTATAAATAGTAATTTTGAATGGCGCACAGTTATTCGCGAAGTATTAACAGAGTTTACGGTATGTATGGCACTGTTCAAGTAATAACATACAAAAATAATGTGAATTTTTGTTGTAGCCATCAGAGCCGTGTCAAGGGGGTGGGGAAGTCGCATTTGCTCCGGGGCTCACATTCTATGCGGGCCTTACGTTTTGGATTTAAATTGTATATGATTTATTAATTAAAATCAATGGGCATTTCTATGGTTCTGGTCATCATTGCTGTGAAATATATTGTTGCATGCTGTGTTTCTGAGGACGGGCTGGATGGGGCCTGTGTCGAAACACCTCGAGGGCTGGCCCATGACTCAAAGCCCGGGTGTCTCATAGTGGGAATCCCGCCGAAACTACGTCATAGATACCTGTCCCAACTGCGTTTTTACCCTGCGAAGCGGCCTACGTGAGTCGAATCATGTCCGAAACATGATGAAATGTCAAATTTTAGAAACCTGTAAGGCGGTAATTCCCCTACTGGTTTGTTTGGTGTATAAGGGCTGAATCGACAAATTCGAGACAGTTCGTTATTGGTAGTGCTAGAGGGAGGTGCTACGCCTGTGGAGAGAGACTGGTGAAGACATCTTGGTGACATCAGAGTCTACTGTGATGCGGAAGGTGGCTACCTTCGGAGCAGTTTTGGACGAACCAAGAGGATTGCTGCGGCGGGCTGACGGGCGAAGAAGGAGGTACGCGACGGGAGCCGAACCGAAGACCTCAAGAGTGAAGACAGCAGTGCACTCGGGGTGCTGCGCAGCACACGACGATTCATCACTACGGCGGACTATTAAGGTTGTACACTGTCACTGTTTGAGAGACTGTTGATTGGATATATGACTGAATTTTAGTGTGATTTGTAGTGTTTAACTAATTGATGATAGAGATTTTTATGCTTTAATTGTCAAAGTTAATTAACGTGTCTGTGACACAGTAGTAATTGTGTGCATAACTAAATGTGTTGTGAGAGTTATAGCTGATTACTGTTTTGTGTATTTCGTAGCTTTGTGAGCTATTAAATCCAGTACTTAATTTAACTATTTTATTTATAATTATAAGACCTCAATTCCCAAAAGAACTCATGGGAACTGCCCACATATAAAGTTCTTGTCTCAAACTTGTAACAATATTTTTAAGTTTAAAGTGCACGTATAAGACAACGCCACCTGTATCCAGGATTACCGAGGTCAGAGCTATGCCAACTCAGCCAACATGTCAGGATAGTATGACATCCTACAAGCGAACAGTATTACTCCATCTAAAAAAAAAAAATAAGTGCTCAGATTTATTTTTAAAAAATTGGTTCTGTGCCTTTTAAATGTAGTAATCCAACTGTATTACATTTATTATTAACATTAAAATAATACCGATTTGCTATACGGAACGACTAAAGTGTCCCTTATGCAGAAATAAAACAGGCGTAGTCGAAAGAAACCTTGGCGATATTAAGTTTCCCCAGTGAGAAGTTATTATTATTCCAGAACTTTAGCCATACACCATTAAAGATATAGTTCAAGGCTGAACGTTTAAAAGGCACCTAAATTCAAAGTTGCTCTCCTTAATAAAGTAATTAATCTTGACATATGGCTGTATAACTTTGACAGTGCGGTACGTACATGCATTATGGAGGAGACCGTACAGCCTTGGTTACGGCCAAGGAACACAGCCGACTGAAAATACGTACGTGTACTGGACTTGCGCCAACTCTTAAAGCAAGCAGTGCCAATCGGGCCAAAAAGTTAAAATCTGCCCGTTGTTTCCGCATGCAGGTGGGGTCAACAACACGCTTGAAAGGAGGTTAGCGGCCGCCGACTGATCTTCCCAGTGAAGGCGGTTACACACTTAAAAATTTTAACCTTTGACTGTAACATTTGACTTTACGATAGCTTTCAATGCATGGATTATTATGGAGTCGTACACAATGGCGTCGGTCGAGCTAAATTCAAACAGTCATGACTTTACGTTTAAGATTAACTGAAAACCTGAAGTCAAAGTAAAGATGGCCTTTTGCAGTTGTAGTGAAAATAGTATAATTTTATTTACCAGAACTAGGATTTCATGAAAATTGAAACAGACGTGTCCTAAAGGTACACGGAAAACCTCGTAAATAGTGTAAGAGAAGTATTCATAAATGAACTGAAGGTTTCGGCAATAGACGGCGTCGCTGGTTTTCGGCAAAATATTTAAATTTATTGGAAAATATTTTAGTAATTGGTCTTATTTTCAGAATATTTACGTTATATGCTTTTACGACAAACATATAATGATTTCAACATAACTAGCTTTCCCTGGATGCGTTGCAATGTCCAATATATTTTTTTTTGTGTAATCCGTTATTCTTCTCTACCCAGTTTAGCACTCTCCTCCCACATTTATTTGGCAAAAACCTCAGCGGGCACACACAAAACTCACCGAAATTTCATCCCAATAAGCTGTAAAAATGCATAGAAGACGAACGAATAAGCAAAAATTCAAATTTTATATATTTCCAGTTTTTTCATGGCGACAGGTTGAACGGCATAGAAGTTGATGCGCTGCAACGCCGTCTATTGAAGAGTTTTGAGTAAAATGGATAGCATAAAATTTTTCTCAGTGGAAAAATGTACATATGTGCCAAATTTCGTATTGATCGGTCAAACGGTGTCGGAGTTTATCGATCTCATTCGTACATGTACATATACACACATATGCGCCAACATTCACACACACATTTATATCTTAATATATAAAATAAAGTGGCCTGACACACTCACTCACTCATCAACGCACAGCCCAAACCGCAGAACCTAGAACCATGGCATTTTGAGGCAAGCTTCCCTTGGCCCGTAGGCACCCACTAAGAATGAATTTTTCGAAATTCGATAATTAAGGGGGTGAAAAGGGGTGAAATGTGTTTTCAAAAAATCCTTGATATCTCATCAACCGGGAAAGCTGTCATAAGTTTTTTAACTCCATAATATTGCCCAAATAAATGCATATTGGCGAATTTTTTCGATTTTTCGAAATTCGGAAATTGAGGGGGTGAAAAGCCGTAAAATGTGTTTTTCATTAATCCATGATTTCTCTTAAACCTTTTTAGACAGTGAGGTGATTTTTTTTCATTAATATGGTGCTTAAGTAAATATCTAAAATGTATTTTTAAAATTTTTTTCGAAATTCGTCCTTCGAAGCTTTTTAAAAAACAAAACGTGTTTTTAATTAATTCCACTTATCTCCTAAACCAGTGGAAATATTGAAATGGTTTTTGTTTTAACCCATTATCTTACGTAAATGTAAAAAAAGTTATTTCAGGGTTATTCGAAATTCGTCCTTGAAAGTTGTTAAAAAAATATAATGTGTTTTCAAATCATCATCTGTACCGCTCATACCCGTTGAGATATCGATATTTTTTGAGAAGAATGAAGCTTATGTAAATATCTACAAATCAAATTAAGAATTTTATGAAATTCGAAAATTAACGATGTGAAAAGCAGTAAAATGTTACAGTCTCCCGAAAAAAATCATGAACACGGAGAAATAATTCAACAGTTGTTTCTTTTTGCCAACCTACTCATAAATAAAACCTCTTTGGAATGTAGCCTGTACACACGAAAGAATTATCACGGCCTGGCTTTTGGGGTGGTGTTACGGGCTCGTATCCCGTGCAAGACTTGGTCATGGGAATTACTATGACGTCATGCGAGTATATTGCGCGCGCTCTTTACACTGTGCTAAGACAATTTATAGTTCATTGAGTACGCTAGTTGTTAAATGCCTTCATCACATATTTTATCCAGAGTTACTGTTTACATTACACATAATTTCACGTGGGCAACGCCGCAGCCTGCCAGCTAGTGTGAGTGTGTGTGTGTACATATATATATATATATATATATATATATATATATATATATATATATATAAAATAACTTAGCATCTGACGTTTCCGTTACTTTAAGTATTTCGCCAATATATCACAATATAAACGTTTCAAACAATTACGTTAGAAAAAGATGTTCAATTGTTTTTCAACTATCGTTACTTTACGTTTGTATTGTTAAGTATTGACGAAAAACATATAAAGTAACGAAAACATTAGATGCTAAGGTATAATTAAAGGCGGCAGTGTCCAATATAATGTACTTTGGCAAGCGTATTCTTTGTATGTATTATATTTACTATTCTGGTTTCTGTGGGAACATTCCAAGCATTTGCAAAGTTGTTATCTTGAAAGAGCTATCAGTTAGGTGTTTTGTAAAACAATTTGTCTGGAAAATTACGGCAAGTAAGGGTTAGAAACACTATATAGAAATCATTATAAAGTTATGGATGGTACGTTTTCCAAGTAACGGGCTTTACGTCTGAGGTTTTGTGCATGTTCTAACCACGTAGACATTTTCTTACATGTATAGCGAGCAGATTACTTTTCTAGAAAAAAAAAAGCACGTGAGCATTTGTATTGTACATACAACAATAAAAATTGTAATAAATAAAAAGAAAGAGCTAATGAAAGCATACGTCACTATATACGGAGGGACCTCTGTCAGCTCGAAGATTGGACGAGGTAGTAAGAGATGGAGTAGGAGCAGAGTTGCCAGATGAACACTGTCGGGAAGTTGTATATATTACTACAAAGTCTACCCTGAATCAAATATTTGTTTAGGTATGAATATAGCCACGATTTTGACGCGAAAATATTCTTGCTCCATTTTGTTTCAATTCCTAATGTGCATATCGGCAGCTCTGTTTCATGTCTGTTGGCAGCGTTGTCTTTGTTCAGGCACGCCACTTATTCGACTGCACCAATAAGATTAAGGCAATTACGACTCCGTCCATACTGATGTAATTTGCCAGCAAAACCCCAAGACATGTAATAGTTAGAGATAGGGAAAGGAGTATTTCGCGAGTTTAATTACCTGATTGTTGGAATCCATTGTCCTGTGCATTCTCAAGCCCCGACTATTTGTCAATTAGCTGCTACTCGCTGGAACAACAGGCAATGAACTAATAGACGGGACTTGAGTATGTATAGTACAGTGGATTCTAACATGACGGTCATTGAACTAACGAAATACCTCTTTCCCTAATTAGAGATGATGGTTTACCGCGGCAAAACTTGACTGTTGGCTGGGTTTCACCACACGTTCAACTTACCAGAAGATTAATGGCTTTCGCGTGTACATTTAGCTATTACCCTATTTGACTGAACCAATAAGAATACAGCTATTGTAATATTAGATACCAGTTATTGGTCTGCAGACATCTTCGCTGTGTCAGACATACATCAACCAATAATATATGTTGCAAGAATCTACAGAGTTTTCAAGGGTAAGGTGCCAAAAAACACTTTCGCGACGTACCATCATTTCTACCCGTAGTTAGGGATTGGAAAATTTCGCGAATTCAGTTACCCGTAGGCTAGAATCCATTGTACTGTGCATACTCAAGCCACGACTGTTCGTCAACTAAGCGTATAGTTGCTGCTAATACCGCCCGTATTCGAACACAGCCACGCTACGCCACTGGTTACAGATGATGGTCTATCGCGAAAATGTGTGTCAACATAACCTTGGAAACAACGTAGTTTCTTGTGACATGTATAGAGATAATGGTTTATCGCGGGAAAAGTTGACTGTTTGATGGATTTCAATACACGTCCAGCTTACCTGAAGATGACTGGCTTTAGCTTGTACGTGGAGCTGTTGCCCTATTTGACTGAGCCAATAAGAATCCCGATATTGTAATATTTGATGTCTGCAGACAGCTACGTTATGTCAGTGTTTTCAAGGCTATCTTGGCACAAAACATTTTCGCGATATACCATCATCTCTAGACATGTATGATTGTGTGACAAAACATAGCTGTCTGAAATCCTGTATTAGTAGAGCTAGGAAAAATTCGCTAGTTCAATGACCTGCATGCTAGAATCCAATGTCCTATACATACTCAAGCCTATTCGTTCATTGTCCGCTGTCTGAATGAGTAGCAGGCAATGTACAAATGGTAGGTCTTCGGTTTACACAGGATAGTGGATTCTAGCATATTGGTCGTTGAACTTGCGAAATATTCCTAGCCCCATGTATTAGGTATCAAATATTACAATAGCGAGAATATTATTGGCTTAGTCAAAGAGGGCAACAGTTCTACATACAAGCGAAAGCCAGTAATATTTTGATAAGCTGAACGTACGTTAAAAGCCAACAAACAGTATAGTTTCCCCGCGATAAACCAACATCTATAATGATTGATAGGGTCATTATTGAAAGTCTCATAGAGGCGAGATGTCGGCGAGAAGACAGCACACCTGTTCAGTGACTTGCACATAGAGGCTAGGGAGACTAGTGATGCGAGTGCTGTGTCGTCCTTACCGCTTCTGCTCTTCTAGGCCTCGAAAGCGCTAAATACATTCACCCAGGCGGCAACCATAACGTCATTAAGTTATGGTTTCACCACTGAATATCTTCTAGTAGCTGTACGAATCACCCCGACAATTATCGCAGTTATAACGGAAAAAGAAGTACAATTTTCTCTTCCCTCGTTGTCGGAAGCTAAATTATCACATAGCCACAGACTAAATAGTAATACGGGCGAACTTCAGCGTTTATTGGCTACTCGAAGCTGTTGATTCCTGCCCCGTGTCTGTTTGGCTCCTGCTTGCTGTGGCAGGTTTCCTACTGGCCTGGATGCCGGCTAGCAGGGCAGCCATATTACACTGATTGGCTATAGGCTTTTCCGCCATGTTGATGGCCAGGAAAGCCATTTTGCTGGTGTGTATGACTGAGTTCGTTATCCTACCGGCTATTTCACTTCTGTATTCTTAACTATTCTGTGACATAGCCCCGGTTACTCAGGCATGTGTGTGATAGCCGGACCCATACCACCGGCACACACTAAACGGTAATATAAGGTGTGAAATGACGTGGCGGCTTATTTTATACGGGCGAACTTCACCGCTCATTGGCTACCAAAGGTGGTTGATATCAGCTCCTGCATGTTATAGGCTGTTCGGGATAAAGTGAGCACTCACGAAAGCCCTGATAAAGTTTTATTGTCAGCCGATTCGTATCTTTCCGCGCGTAACGGCTAACGACAGGAAATATCTAACCTCTCTGGACACATCACTTGATGTTTGCGCGTGTAAAGATAAATTGTGCGGTCAGTAGGAACCTATACAGTTTGATAAAAAAAAGTTTATTAATGGTATAAAATACAAATACATCGATTTGAGTTGATTTAAATTCTGTATTGTTGTAATTAAATAGGAAAATACACGAAACTATATTCAGCAGTTCGCTGCCAACCATACAAGTTGTAAGGTAACTATTGTTGATGCTGAATTATGTGCAGTAACGGCTGGTGATATTTTTCCAATGTTAAATCTTTAGTGCTCACTTTATTCCGAACGACCTATGCGGCAGGTTTCATATTGGCCTGGCTGCCGGCTAGCAGGACAGCCACCTTGCGCTGATTGGCGGTAGGCTGGCCAGCGAAGGCGTGTGTTAGCGAGTTCACCCTCCTACCGGCTGATTCACTTCTGTATTCCTAAGTATTCTGTGCCACCGGCAATGGCAGCGCAGGTAAAACGCAGGTACATGTGTAAGCTAACGTGTAAAGGTGCAAGTGAGGAGCAAGTTTAACTTGCCCTGCTTCTGCAACGTAGCGTAGTATCTACGCAGGTGGTTCGTGAGTGAGAGAGAGTTTGGTCAGCGCTTAACGTCGAGGTCTTCAGCGCTGGTGAAGGATGACATGAGGTGAGTATGGAGCAGCGCCGGAATGGAAGGTCGGGGAAACAGGAGATCCCCAAGAAATCCCATCTACAAACGGCATTGTCCGGGCACGATTCTCGCTTGCGAAAATCCGGGGACCGACCCTGCCAAGAATCGAGCCCGCATCCTCTTGGTGTGACTATTCGGCCACCGCGTGGTTTGTGTAAGGCGCACGAAGACAGGTAGAGGGGGAGTGAGTCTCTGACTAATCCACGCCACTTAGAGCGCACTCTGCTCTTGTTAGTTGGTAAACGACCATCCAGACAGCTCATATACTGCCTCGTTTACGGTCTACGAGGGACTTTACGACCACAGTTACGCTCCAGCACAAATACGAGCGTATTTCAGTTAGCCCTGCTTGGCTCATAATC
The DNA here is from genome assembly GCA_003012365.1 of Medauroidea extradentata. Classification (NCBI taxonomy): domain Eukaryota; kingdom Metazoa; phylum Arthropoda; class Insecta; order Phasmatodea; family Phasmatidae; genus Medauroidea; species Medauroidea extradentata. The sequence goes on along the minus strand of PNEQ01017468.1, from coordinate 31,605 downwards.
ACATTTTGACAAACATACTGTACTATTGTGGACATAAGCCATTGCGATGTATAACTAAGAAAAAAACATACAAATGGAAAACGAAAAAAAAAAAAAAATGAAAACAAGCCTAGTTTGGCTGTAGTCAGCACATCCATAAACAAAAACAACATAACTTAAAATCCCGGAAGAGATTAGTCAACAACAAATAAAGTAAAATAAAATAAACCTCCGAAAAAATGGGCGAAATACAAAACAATTTAATCTGTATAACTCACGACACAATAATTAAGACAGCACAGACGAAACTGGGACAAAGACAATAATGAACACAAGACATGAAAACAACGACTATGTCACAGACAACACAACGACGAAGACACAAAAGAACACAGTAGATTTCTGGGACGATATAAATTGCATTATGTCCACAATAGTACAATATGTTAGTCTGTCCCATTGCAAGAAACATTCAAAGACATTACATTTTGACATCCATAGCCTATCATAACATGCATTAGCACTTAATAGAATTTTTTATAGCTAAGATGTGCTGACTGCGATACATTATTTCTGCTGAGTGACTGAAATCAATAAATAATAATTTAATCATTAATCACGATTTCACAGATCACAACAGTAATAATTATAATAATAGTAAATAACTCTGACTTTTAAGTATTTGTTAAGACATACTACAATGCCTTACTTGGCTTTGTTATTAAATAACTAAAGTTAAACCTACGCTACGAAATGTTTTAAGGAAACCACCTTATTAAATACTTCGTGTATGAAAGGAAATGAGTTCAGATCTGTTCGAAATTTTAAACTTGTTACGGATACTGTATCGCTGAATTGTTAGGTCTAAGGCTTACAATAATATCACACAATCTAGAAGTCGCAGTGAACAGTATTGCCCATATGAAATCATGATATTATTCAATCACAGATGTTTCTCTAACACCTACAAATAATTTAAAAATTAACTGATTACCAAAAAAATGAGTTTTGGTTATGGTCTTAATTTTAATTCTAATTTACATTCCTGGGATATGGCTTATCTAAGGGTGATTTCCACCCAATACCACCCCAGTCCCATGCAAGTTCCAGTAATATATCTTCTTGATTGGGTCCCAACAAAAATGTGCCAAATGCTATTAATTGGCTAAATTGGCAATGTTTGGGTTAACAAGCAAAAAATCTAACTTGTAGAAGCATGCATTATCACAGTGTTGGAATTCCTGTATTTCGATTTACGATTTTTTGTGTGTTTGCAATCTAGAAGTTGAGTTGAGAGGGCTTGTATTTTTGCTTCTAGTTTACGGTCAAATTTTCTAGAAGTTTATGCTTATTGTTGTCTGTAAATTAATATTTTTTGATTGAAGTGGATAAATGCAGAAAAAAGAACGAGATAGAAAGAAACATTGTAAGAATTATTTTACCACAGGGTTGTCCAGTTTATGAATGTTAAAAAAGTAGGTACGACAAAAAGTAATTTCGCATACATCAATGGTATCGTACCTACGCATTTTTATAGAACAGTCAAATGTGTATCGGTGTTACCAACCTTATATAATAACATGCTCGACATTTTCTCTATTTACAAGATGAAGCATTGTGTAAGGTTAAAAACTTCCAATACAGTTTAGAAAGTTTTTACATCGAAATAATGGAGTAAGTAAGGAACTATTTTCATGAGGGTAAAATAATATGCCACGTAAATAACTGCTTTCGATATATAACTGTCAGAGAAAACTCTGGGTTTTTCCCAACAAAGAGAGTGATATTGGCTGTGTTTGGTTATGTCTGATAACGTATATTTTAACGTGTTACTAACGGGTTCAGGCAGTCTTTGTACACACTGCAAGGTTAACTACATAAGAAGCGGGTAATGATTAAAGCAAGGCGTGGAAAAAATAATAAGAAAAGTTTACAAATCTTAAAATTTTAATAGAACGTCTGACTACTGTAATACAGTAAAGCCTATGTTACATACGGACATAGTGTTTATGTTGCTAGTTTAAGTTATTACTGCAAACACATTACGAGTACTCGTATGTTCGAAATTAGAATTTTAAATTTTGGAACGTACTTTCTCGTCTTTATACCGGGTTTGATCATTTAACTAGAGAGGTTCTGTATGCACTCATTAAACTGTTTAGATTAGAAAGAAAAGAACGACCAACTGTTATTGTTATCAGGTTATTTGAAATATATTTTATACGTATAACATTATTTTAACTTAATATAGGTTACATTGTTGACAGCGTACACTGTTGACATTTCCGTAGATTTTACACATTTTATTTCGTATGTATGTATATATGTGTGTATATATATATATATATATATATATATATATATATATATATATATATATATATATATATATACACACACACATGCTATACGGAAACGTGGTCCATTTTGCGAGAAAAAAACGGTCACTGAACTTTATAAAATAAAGAACTTCTTAATATTTTTGCAGCCTCGGGTGTCAGGCTGGCCAAAGCCTTCATGCAATCAGAATAATAATAATACTTTCAGATGTGATATGTATGCCTTCGTCATTTATAAATAATCCTTTAATTAGATTAACAATAACTACACTTAACATTTTGTATATCATAGGCCAATACTTCAAACAATTGCCGATGAATTTATGCTTGAATAATTTTTTTTTTGTTGAACATATGTAATCACGCTGTCTGAAATTTTGAGTACGTAATATCAGTACAAAGGAATGTGCAGGATATAAATCCTACTTATTTTTCTTGATAGCATTTGATGAACCACAAAACATTGTAAAAATTTCTGTAATAATGCTTTCGTGTTGGAAACTTACTGACGTTCAAGGCAACTGCAATAGAGAAAACGAAGCCTGCGCGTTACTTTAAGGAAGTTTTCCGGGTGTTTTTTCGCAAGTACATGGTCTTAATTTCACTAGGTATATTCCTACCGAGCCCTTTACAATATTCTCACGTCGTGCGGCAAAGTTAATTGTCTGCGTCGCCCTTAAAACTGGCCTGAACGTCTCGACGGTATCCCATAGGGCTCTAGAAGCGAACAAAGGGAAATGAAGAAAAAAAGAAAAGATACCACAGTACGGTTTTTGCCAACTCTGCGAGGAAATGTATTTCTTTAGAAATACCATTTCGGCGTGGTGTTTCTTGAAGACCAGGAATTTGTTCATTACAATTGGATGAACCTAGACAAAATTAGGATAAAGCTGAAATTTTGACCAGACATTTCCAATACCATACAAAACCATAGGTTAAACGTTCCCGAAAATCAACTTGGAGCTTCTGGCCGCTAATCATGCATTTTTCTGTATATATATTTTTATCTCTTGAACCGTTTTGAATACTGCAAATAAGAATAAGATTAAAATTAAATCCAATAAAATATATTTTAAAGCACTCAATGTAATTTTTAAGTACACTAATTCGTTTCCATAGTAAAGTCGTTATTTTTTAAATAGTCGTGCAACAGAAAATCATCTTTGAAACCTATGTTGGCCGTTATCATTTAAACCGTTGTATTTACACAAAAAAAATAAACCAAACCAAAATAAAAAAGATGATGAAATTTCCTTTTAAAAATGCAAGCCTGGTTTAACTGCGTCGAATCATTCGCCTGGAATACGCATTACCATCAATAAATAATATTTTATAACAATTTATAATTAAGCAAGTGATGCGCGGTATAATGTTAACAGCTTCATCTATACTAAAACTGAACTGGACCAAAATAAAATGAAATTAACTTTGAAAATTGATAATGCATTCTTAATTGCGTTTATTTATTACTGTTACACCTCTGCGTATCATACTTCCGTGATTCTCGTTAAACGTTGTAATAAGTTGTTTTAGGAACGATAAAAGGTATTAACTCCTGGAGTAGTATGTTGACAGAACAAATTGATACATGACTAGGGGTGTGTATCTTCTCACGAAAATCTCAACAAAGCCGAAGGTTCCAGGAATGTCGGAAAATATATTAATTGTTACACGTAAGCAACTTCCGATTCAGCGCATATTACTTTTCAGCATTTTAACATAACGTAGTTTAACCTAATGTATCATTTATTAACATTTTCAGGGAAACAACAATTTTTTTACGTCTCGTCTTAGTTTTAAAAATGCACCTGTGAACGGCTAATTCGAAGCAACCCCAACAATTTGAAAACAGAAAATTGAAATTTTAAGGACGCAGAAACACACTATACAACTACTTGTAGGCGAGTGCAATAACTGTCCTTATATAAATGTTTATATTCGCAGTTACAGTCCGTTTACAACTAGACATGTTGCTGAGTCTATTTTACACCACACGTACTTAATTTTTAATAAATACGTGTTTCTGAGGTTTCGTAACCGGCAATATCAGGTTTATACGATTTTGCCGAGAACATTATGTGAAAAGAGAGACAACCATAATGGTGACTAGATGTGTAGTAAGAATTACGTAAATACTGATGACCAAATTGTTCTTTAAACTTTTTCTACAGAACGACTTTGTAAGTATTTTCATTTTTTCTACAACAACGGATCATTAGAATTTTGTAATGCCATCGGTAGAAAGCAAACAAGGCACTGCTATTTATTATTATAGTTACAGAAACAAACTAAGGCAATACGATTTAATTTCCATTGATATTAGAATCTGCTTTTCTGACCATGATCCACACGTAAAGAAAAATTTTGTAGGGAATCTTCCTTGCTAAATTATTTTGTTAACAACTACAAAGTAATTTTGTAGTGGCCATAATATTTTAGTGGTGTCAGCAAAATGTTTTTGTGGTGACCACAAAATAAATTTTAGCAGGGTAAAACCCCACAAAATATTTTGCAGCTGCCACAAAGTATTTTTTTTTTTTTCGTGCATCGTTACTTCTGCTTTCATGATAGTTATTATTTTTTTTTTTTTAAACGAGAGTAGATATCGAAAAACTGCTGCAGAGTTTGGTTTAAAATTGTTTTTACTCTGTAATATTATACTTTTTTCTAAACAAAATAATTTATAGATTTGACTAATTTGTTCACTATTGAGAATTTCCTTAATTTCATAATTATCTGAAATCATCGTGTACTTTGACATGAAAAAAATAGATAACATACCATACACTATTTTTAACAAAACTCTGTTAAAGTTTTCAATATATGCTCTCGTTTAGGAATGAAAAAATAATTATTGTAAATCAGTAGTCTTAATAGTGTGACTGAGGGTGCAGAAACACAAACATGTTTGTTATGCCAGTATTAAAATAAATGTTCTTAAGATACCTTTTTCTCAGTGTAGACCTCACTAAACGTATGTTAAGAGTAAATTAGCTTCGTTCTTATTATTTGCTGAAGCAGAGTTTTCGTAAAATGTACGGCTGTACGTTACGCAGGTAATATATCTGTACCTCGGAGGCATAAGACACTATGTCATAAAACTCATATTTTTCAGGAGAGCAGTTTGAAGAGTGCGATTCACTAGCGAAATCATTTGTTTAACATCAAAAAATGTGGTTTCTGGACACAATACGGACTTTGTGTTACATGTCACTAGAAAATACTTAAAATTGTGTTAATGTTTATGATACAGATATATGTAGGAACAGGAAATATTGGTGAAAAGAATTTTGCCCCACTTAGTTTCAGTGCCTTACGTGCACACCTGCAGTTCAACTTCATGGCTATTGACAGTGTGTTGTTGTGAAGTCGTTATTCAATTGACTGTGCCAATCAGTATACGGATAACTGCGACACGTAACGTCTGTGATTTGCGGGTTTAACCTCCACACGCTGCGTGTTACGGCATCCAATCACTGACCACATAGCAGAGATGCAGGTGCGCACGTAAGGCCCTGAAACAAAGTGGTACAAAAAAATCTTTTCACGAAATTTCCTACTTTATATATATATAATGCAAATAACAATAATTCACACAGTAAGTTGCAGCAAAGTAAAAAATATGTATTATTGAATTCCGCTAATATAGACCCTATATACATTATAGTTCTATTTTAAGCACTCGAACGTTCCTATTAAGATTAAAAGTTATGGTTCATCAACGAGCAATAGTTTTTTAAATTATGTTGAGCAAGATATGTGCTGCATTGCGTTGAACTTCGAGATGTTCCATTCAAAATGTTGGAAAATGCAAAGCGACAGTTTCGAACAACCAATTCCGAACGCGAAGTCCGTTGTTGGCAACCTGTTTTAAGTTTTTGGCTACGAAATTTACCTTGTTTTAAATTTTAGAAACAGTATTGTACTTACATATATCGTCTTATACTTATTTACATTATTTACTGAGAGTAAAGTTTTTGCAACATTACATGACAAAGTCAAAATGTTAGTGTTCATAAGATGTACAGCCACAACATTTGTGGAAAATAAAACAAGTTCGAATGAAAGGTCTTGCTTTGGTTACTTTATGGTCATGTCTAGGTAGAGATTTCTTTGGCAACTTTAGAGGAGCTATGAATAAAAAACATGCAATAATATTAGTATATCTAGCGCGACCCCAGCAGACTGCCTACAGATTGAATTGTTCTTCGCCGGTTGGAGTATTTTTACTGATAAAGTGAGGTGTTAACATATTTTACCAAACAGTATTTTATACTTAGATTTAACTTTTGAATCAAGTGATGCAGGTGCGGCATCCGCGAATTTCAGGACATCCTGTATTAGCAATCGAAAGTCGGTAATATGCCTGGCGTGATTTTACTATAGATTTACTCTTCTCCTGTTCAGTGGTATGGGATGCTATTAAATTGACCTTCTATTTATTTCATTAACACCCATGTATATACGACTTTGTTCTCTGCAGTAAATTATAACTAGCGGAATTTATTTAAGTTAATGATTTCGTGGGAGCTAAGAAGGGCAGAAGTCACAAAAATTTAATTAGTCTTTGTGCTTACCGTTTACTGAACGGGATTAGAAGGTTAAAGCTATATATTAAACGCACGTTCATAGTTGAAAGAATGGAACAAATCTCATATGGATATAATCAGACTTGTGCCCTTCTTGCCGCCCACTATTGCCGTCGGATTTTGTGTGTTGATTGCTGGTGCTATTTCTAACGTAGGAGGGCACTAAAAGAGCAATTAAATGCAACGACGTCATCATGTTACTGTAGAATCGATTGACACTAACGTGCAACGGCTGTAGGCAATCACATCACCGGCGAACAGTTGCACATTTGTAAGAACCTCTAAAACCGTGTTGAACCTGACGTAGTGAGGACAATAAAGGTGAATCCACAATTAACGCATGTACGTAGTAAGATTTTTGATATTTGATTCACGGCAATGAATAACTCAAACAAGTGAAAACGATTATTTTGTTATGGCAAATTGTCGGCAATAGATGACGGAACATTGATAAATGTGGTCGGTAAGAACAAAATAATTTACTGCAAGACTAGGAAAGATTTTAAAAGTAAATTAAAACTTAATCTTATTCTCACGTTCTTACAACTACTTAAGGCCACGATTTTTCATTTATTTCAAACAATTGCAAATAACTCAAATATTTTTTAACAAACGCTTTGAAAAAAAAAATTGATACTGTGTACAGTCATACGATACACAATTTTGCCAGAGAGTTTTTTTTAATATTGTACCGTTTGCTAGAAAAAAATTATTATGCTTCATTTTGGCTTATTTTCACAACAAAATATGAGCTTTTTCAGGGGCAAAAATCTAAAAACCAGTTTGGTGTATTGCAACAGAAAAATTCTTATACAAACGTTGATATATAATTGTTAAAACTGCCAGAATGAATTTTTTATGTATGTTTTAATTTGCGTTAAAAAAATATTTTCGAAACCACTGCTAAACAAAAGAGCGAAGTCGTAAAGCTGGATTCATAACCACGAGTTAGTGCAGGTACGTAGGAAGTAGACAGGTGGTCAAATTGTAGTTACGTACGTACGCACGTTACGTGAGGATGTGAAAGCTTGCATGCACATTCAGTGTTCCTACTGTACACGTACGTATGCTAAGTGTTAGTTGTGAACCAATTTTTAACGTCACTTGTTGAAATACTTCATACGTGAAGCATACTTCTTACGAACTAAAGAAGTATTTTGGACGTACGCAATTGCAGCAAATGGTGTGAAACAGAAAAACAGATAAAACAAACAGACAAGTAAACAAGTTTACTTTATGTTTGTTTGTGTGTATTATCTGGTTTTCTGTGACACACCATTTTTTGCTTTGGCGTATGTCCAAAATACTTATTTAGCATGTAACTTGTCCTCATTGCAAGAATCGTTCACAAATATCAAGTGTACTTATTGTTAGTTCACACTTAACACTCAAACCTACACCTCAATGAAAATATCTTTGCCAAAATCCTTATATTCGCATTTGACACAATCATACATTCATAACCACACTGTACTAATAGTATCATTTTCTAAACGTACAATATACAACTTGAAGTTCAGTGTGAATGTTTACACTATGCAGCATTAAAACACGAGGAGAGGTGGCGAGAGAGAAAGCGAGATGGTGCGTTTGGAATCTTCCAAAATTCTCGGTTCAGTAAAGAAATATAATTAAAATGTTACCAAATCAATACCATTGAAGCAATACATTTCCCTCCTTAAGATTTTAGTTAATAAACAACCTTCCTCCTGTCATGCGTAGAGAACGAAACTTAACACACTCCCACCTAAGTTAACAAAATGTCCAATGGTGAACTGGGTATACATTAATCTTTAATTATACTCTGTGTCATGTAAGTTTGGATGAATCTGACAGCAACTTATGGGCAATAATTTTTAATATTTTGTGATTTGTTGCCCAATGCAAGACATTTTTAGCTCTAAAATGAACCTGAGATGTCCATTTCAGTATTTGTACTGCAAAGTTTGTCTTGTGTTGTGCAACAGATCACAGAATATTACAATTCATTGCCCATAAGTTGCTGTCAAATTTATCAAAACTTATATGAAATGGAGTATACAAGTTCTTTATAAACCTGTCTGGAAGTTTTATTTTTCTCCCTAATTTTGTGGTAGTCGTAATTTTTCCTTCTTGAATATGTTCTTTTTCTTTCGTCTCCGCCAGAGCACTCCTTTCTGGTGATAGACTACTGAAGCATCTTTCTCAGTTTCTTTCCCAAGATATTTTTAAAGTGTAAATTCATTGAACTGGACGTAAAATCCCTCCTCTCGTTTTTGTCTTCAATCTTACTAATGATATTTGTTTATAAAAGTTCATGTAGTACCAATCCTTTGAAAATCTATTATTCACATATAATGATGATACTACTAATTTATTTACTTGACTAATTTCACACTCATTGTGATCAATTCTTCAGATTTTGAAGGAGACATTCATGTGGTCCCTTTCACCCCTGAAGTTGGAACAACTTTCTTGCATTGCAACCACGAGAAGGCAAATCTGCTGGTTTGATATTTCCTGGTAATTATTTCCATTGATTTACAAACGTATGTCCTGTTAATTTTTCAACTCTGTTCTTAAATTTTAGTCTAGATACATCCAAGCTAAACATATTGTAAGATCACTCCAAAAATAATTCACATGCTTGAAAAAAATCAGTATTATCAATAATTTTTTTCCCGTGACATATCACTTATTGCTGCTGCTAAGAGCTTTAATATGGGTATTGTTACTCTCTATACGAGAGCAACCCGATCTTCTGCCTGCATTAGTTGTAAAGTAACTGATAAATTTTCAACTCTAATGAAAATCACTGCAGTATATGCATCTTTGCTTGTATCGCAGGACGCGCTGCCAGACTATTTCCTAAGTGAGGTGAAGAGATTTTGGTCAGCGCTTAACATCGAGGTCTTTAGCGCTGGTGAGGGGTGACATGAGGTGAGCATGGAGCGGCGCCGGAATGAAAGGGCGGGGAAAACGGGAGATCCCCGAGAAAACACGCCGACCAGCGGCATCGTCCGGTACGATTCCCACATGCGAAAATTCGGGGACCGACCCCGGCGGGAATCGAACCCGGATCGTGTTGGGGGAGGCGAGATGTCTGACCCCTCGGCCACCGTAGTAATCTAATTCTGGTTGGTGCAGTCAAATGGGAGCCGTTTCTGAACAGACACACGCTACCAATGGCCATGAAGTATAAAAGTTGCCGATGTGCACGTAAGACATTGGTACAAAATATTTCCGCGACAAAATCGTGGCTCTATGAATAAATGAGGTCAAATTAGTTTTTATTGCCAACCGTCGTTAAAAGAAAGGGTTGTCTCTTCCATTATTGCGTAATGACTTATTCATTAGCATATAACAGTTCAATTTTCTGTGCCACAGTTAATTAAGAAGCCGTCATTATAGGACATTCTCGAACAATCCATTTGCAAGGAAACAGCAAGCAGCTACGGTTTTATATCCGCTTATTTAAACGTGTTTCAAAATCACCCTTAAAGCCATGCTCTCTAGTTCCTACTTTTCTAGCGATATTAATTTCTTACACCTGAATGAGAGCGGATATAAAATATGTGTCAGTCAGTTTTGTTTAAAATCGTCGTCTCCATGTCGGCTGATATTTTCTTCAAGGCATTAAATACAACGGTTTTAGCTAATTATTTAACTAACGAAATTCTGGTTAGCTGAATTTTTAGTCGAAAACGTATAATTACTTTCTTTGAAGAAATTATTTATAACGGCAGAAACCATTTTAAGCAAAACTGCCAGACAGATTATTTTTTTATATCTGGTCTCGTTACTCTTAAGAAATTAACTATCTCACAAACAGTAGAATCGAAAGAGTATTGCTTTAAGGCCTTTCAAGTGTGAAATTGATAATTTTATTTGAGTACGAAATTATGTCAGTTTCGTAGATGTCACTTGAGACTGCATTTTCCTCTCATGGAAAAAGTTTTAGCATGGAGAGTATTCAAATAACAGCATGTCAAAGTCAAAATATGTATGACAGCGGGCGCATACAACTAAGGAAAACTCTCAGACTTACTAATATTAAACAATTTACTCTAAGATTAGATATCGCGGCCTAATGGACAGTAGTTATTAAAACATTAATGGATGCATCTTCGTATTTTTCAAATATTACTGAAAATAAGGCTTTTAATGTCGAAAATTAGCGACATCTTAGGTGCAGTAAAAACGAATACCGTTTTATTTCATCCAAATGTTTTGTTTTGGACCAATAGCAGCATTCATTCTGATTACTGCGATACCAAGTTTATAGCAATGCGAACTGTCGACTCATTGTCGTATGTATGTGCAGTAACAAGTAACAATTACACGTGTGCTTCCCCTTCTTCGACGCGACGATTTCTTACGCTCGCCTTTCTTATGTGGGCAGAGAGCTCAAGCGACGTAACCTCATCCTTCCACGCCCTTTCTCAGACTGAAGCGCTCAGAGAGCGCACACCGGCCTTTATACAGTGTCTGCGACTAGCTGTCTATTAACGTGATTGAGAGCATGTATTCCGAGTTTCATAAGTATATGAGAGAATGCTGATATTCACTAGTCTTCAATTGCCTTAAGCGCTCAGCTTGCCACGCTCTTTAAATGTGTTGTACTGTACAAAAATACTTTGTTTTTACGAAATTATTCCACATGTGCCCATTGTGTCAATGTACTAAAAGAAAACACACTTCGGGAATGTCACTGTTAAGACACCACCATGCTCATTAAAACAATGTTTCGAAGCCCTCCTGCATAAATAAAACCGGCATTTTCAGACTGCCATGCTTCAAAATATACTGACAGGATATGTAGAATCTAGGATATAAACATGCACTGAACTTTCCTACAGACTCTTCACCAGTAACAGTATGACGTCACCGCTAGTAAAAACGGATCAACGGGAACTTGCACGCTAGTTCAGCGCTTGTCTCGTTGTGGCGATGTTTATTGTTTTTAATCTGTATAACATAGCGTGTGTTTTTTAGACATTTCTCGTGAATATACATGTTCCTCCATCCATCGAAACTTTTCACTCAAAATGTTTTTAGATTACGTCATGGGGTGGACACACATGGACACACACAGAGACTCAAGACAGGAAGATGATCTCATAAGCCTTTTTTTCCTCCCGAAGTAGGCTAGTAATAATGGTAATATGTCGTAAGCTGACATTTGACGTGCACAATATGCAATGTGGCAACATAACCATTGTAGTTAGTTTACTCTTGCGCTCCACAGATACCTTAGTTATTTGCCGGGACGTCGTAAACGGAGGGGCCGGAGGGGATACGTCCCCCCCCCCCAAAAAAAAAATGCAGTTTTTAAGATTTTTTAAGATTAAGATTTCCTTCAGTTGTATATTAAATATTTTGATGCAGAAATTCTTTAAATAGCAGCATTTTGCACCTTAAAATATAAAATTTCCCGGTGGAGGACTCCTACACACTCCTTTATTACGTAGGTTATATGTACACTTTCTCTACCAGTGATGTCCCCCCCCCCTCAAAAAATGTTTACGACGCCGATGGTTATTTGTAGAGGCACGACTATTTCGCGTATTATTCTGGCAACAGCCTAGACTTCTTCTCAGACCTATACACACACTGGCCAAAGTCAAATATCCATTAGCTTGTAACCGTAACACGTGTTACCACCAAGACTTGTTTCCTTATTTATCACTGGCTTGCAGTCGTCAAATATGTGTTAAAACCTATGTCGTCTAGTCACAGAAGGAGTAGTGCAGTATGCAATATTGGCATTCAATCTGACCTAGAATCGATACGTGAAATCAGGGGCGTCATTTCAGGTTTTTCCAGGGGGGGGGGCAAGATTTTGTTTTCTGACAACAGTGACCTTGTTGCATCTTTTTTATTAATTAAGCATGTATAAATTAGAGATTTTAATAATAAAACTTTAGTTTTATGTACCTTAAGTTAGCATTATTTACATTTAAAAATACAAAAAATATATTTGTACACAAAATTTCCAAATCCATGGGGGGGGGGGCATTTGCCCCCTGTAGCCCCAAATGACGCCCCTGCGTGAAATAATCTTGCCTCTACTTATTTGTCTTACTGCCAGTGTTCTGACCTGCATATTATGGGTACATATTCAAATTCCAAGCAATCTAAACATCATAGTACGTTTACTCGACGTTACAAACATAAAATAATGCCTGGATGTGGAGTGCAACAGGGGAATTTTCCCGGTCAGTGTAGCCACATTGTGCATGTAAAATGTTGTACAAAATTTTTCCCTTTAATTTTCGTCTCCAATTTAGCCCAGGATTTGAGAGGTGTGCTTCTTTGCGTTTGGCGTTTGTTTGTTTCTGGATTACCTGTGCGTGTGTGCGTGTGTGACTATATATTTAGGCCTGTATATGATATGATCTTGGCACCAACCATTATTTATATGTTGTGTTCCAGCGGGGATACAGTTACGTATATTTTTGACATGTTATGTAAAAAGGACCTTGAATTCCAAGACGATTAAGGTTATTTTATTTTGACTAGTCATGCTAAGACTACTCTCAATGTATTACAAGTCTTGTATACATTTTGTTTACCTGTCAAATTTATGATCAGGAAGTCTACACTCGAGCGGGAGAAGCCAGAAATGGTTTTCTTGGAATTTCCGTATCTGTGTCACTATGCAATTTCAGAAATGTAGTTCTGTTGAGGTTGTTTTATATTATACAACTTGTAGTGGGTTGACGCTGCATTGTCATAATTACGTCACAGAAGTTGTTCATATTGACGGCCGACCAGTTAGTTACATAACTTGCCCCATCGTATGTGTGTTTTTCCAGGCTTGTAACTGAGTAAACTATGAATGTATACAGAGATTATTTTCTGACGAAAAGTGCTTCATAATTTATTCATTTAAAGCGTCAGTAAATTTGTAAAATAAATTTTATCCGTTGTTTACCACATTTACTCTCAAGTTTATACATTTAATGCAAAGCGAATTTTTTTCCACGCACAAACCATGTGTATAATTTATTCCAGCTTAAACGCTACACGAGACCACTATACGGATAAAGCATGTATGCATGCAAAAATTTAATATGTATTGCACACGTGAAATAATTTATGTTTTAGTGACATTTATACTCAAGTCAATTAAAGTGTGCACTATTTATTTCATCAAATTTATGACGTTTCAGAAGGCCTTCTGGTTAAATTTTAACGGCGCTACCTACCTGGGAGCATTGACGTAGAAGGAATTGGGTTTTACATGTTAAATTATTTCCAATGGCACTCGGTCACCTTTTGTGATATTGTTTCCGGACAGAAACCATTTTCTGTGCCGTGAAAAGGAAAATATTGCTACGTAAATAAAACAGCAGAAAAGAAACTGTGAATAGCCATTTTCGCGTTTTTTTTTGTGTAAAAATTCATTTTTGCCCACAATTTTCAGGGTATTAAAAAAAAACTTCCTTCACGATCCATAGGAATGTACGCGGCAACGAGACGAACGAAAGTCAGTGATGGAATATATGTAACTTCAACCGTTACTGAGCCCCGTGGAAAATTATTTAACCTGTAAAACCCTATGTTTGCTCCCGCCGTGGATTCAAGGTAGGCAGCGCACTTAAGAGTGCGTGATGGTAGATAATTAAACGCTGAAAACATCAATAGCCTTCTACGCTTTCCTTGAAGCCAATGTTGATAAAATACTCAATGACAATCCTAGATAATAGTATTTGCCAACTGTATGAGTAAATATTAATCCAGAATTACTAATTCGTTACGCATGATCTCTTGCGCGGCAGTTAAATGCACGAGGTTCCGGCGTCAGAGATTGTGCCTCAGAAGTTCGTAACACTGGAAACAATTTTGTTTAAAACGTTGGCTAAAATTACTGTCTAGGATTGCTATTGCTTAATTTTCGCAAATTGGTTTCAAGAAACTAACAGTTATATATTGATGCTTTTAGCGCTGAATTATGTAACACGCCCTCTTAAGCTTGTCGCGTAGGTGGACCGGTATATTATGTGTATTCCAGGCCTAGAAGTGTGGAAACTATTAAGACGACACAGCACGGACATCACTCCTCAACCTAGCCTCTAGACGCAAGTTTCTGAACTGGCGTCTTCTCGCCGTCAACTCGCATCTATCATGCATTCAGTGTGACTCTATCATGGAGTGTTAAAGATAAATGTGTATGGCAACAGCCTGTTTATTTATTTTAAAATATACTGCACTAAGATTTTCATACCTAAAAAACACCCATTAGGATTTAAATAGTAGCACATAACCTGAAATTGTTCTACCCAAGTGTAACGGTCTTTGGATGCTATTCCTAAACATACGTCACTCATGCGTGATGAGCAGTTTTAGAATAATATTGTACCTGTCGAATATCTACACATCACTCGGTGGCCTGGTCAGACGGACTACTTAATGCCATCAGGTCAGACCATACTTGTTCACACCTTGGTTGTGAAACGCAGTTTATTGGAGAAAATCTAAAGTGGCGTTTACGTCTCGGCGGGAGCGAGTTCGTCTAAGACGATGACCCACAACATGGGAGTGGAATCGACCATGGCCTTTGCTAAGGAACAATCCCAGCATTGCCTGGAGTGATTTCGAGAGACTACAGAAATCCGAGATCGTGATGGCTGGAGACGAGACTTGAAGGCAGATCCTCCTGAATGCGAATCAACGTTTTATCGTTACACAACCTCGCTCTGGTTTTTTTTTTTACGTGAACTGAAGACATTTTGGTCAGCGATTAACATCTTGGTGAGGGGTGACATGGAGGTGAGTATGGAGCAACGCCGGAATGAAGGGGCGGGAGAAATGGGACGTATAAGAGAAAAACCATCAAGCAGCGGCATCGTCCGGCGAAAATCCGGGGACCGACCCTGTACTGTGCCTAAGGTTAATTCTACTGCAGGCTAAAAAAGAAAAATTGTTTTCTTATGGGAGAGTTTGATTCAGAGAAAATTTCTGCCGCTAGTATCGCTGCTATCGATAAGCACCGGTCAAATACGAAACCGTAGTAAAATTTAATTTAAATAGGTTTGGAAATGACAGAAGTCACTTAACTTAATTTTGAATCTAGAATAAACCAATTTCGCGTTTTATACTATCAATTTTGTAACTTACAATTCAGGAAAGCTCTGTGATTAGTCAGTTTACACCCATTACCGATTCTAGCTCTCAAACGACAGAAATTTTCCCTGTACCAAACTTTTAACATTGAACTTTCTAACCTGTAGTAGAATTACAGTAGCCATGCCTAGCACGTAACTGCAAAGTCTAATATCCCGTTAACTTTCCCTGCAGTAAAATCCACGTATCTTCTTTGTACCGGCTCAGAGATCGAAGACTTGAAGATTGTTGTGCGCTACGACGGACCATAGCTAATTACAAGAAGTGTGCTGCAGTAGAGGACACTTTGACGTCAGTCGCTCACTATCCTACCGTTGTGTATGATTGCCCTAATAGCGGCAATTTAGTTTGTTGAACTCTGGGTAACGAACTCTCTCATAGATGGTGACGTGTGGCTGAAGAGATGACTGTATGTAAGGTGAACGAACTGTTTATTTCGTCATAACTTAGCGCGCATTTCTGTGCTGGCTGGCGTTGTGTTCATACGAGTGCTAGATTAAGGGGCCGCCCTACCTGCGCCTCAAATGTGTTGCAGCATGTTATGGCTATTTTTTGACATAACTATTTGACGCTCATTATATTTGTTTGTGCACGAAAAGAACACACACACTTCTAACTATTTCGCTAGAGTTTAAAAACTTCGGCACGTTCATTAGAAACATTATTTTTGGCCCTTAAAAATTGTCAAAATTGGGTTTTCCAGACTGCCGTACCTTGAAAAATAACAAGCGGATTCTAAAAAACACAACTATAGAAACAAGCGTTAGATTTTGAACTATGCTGCCAACAAATGAAATAATTTGGTCACCACTTAAAGTCCCATAGGAAAAAGGATAACAGTAAAGCACTGCACGCCAGCTGAGTGGCTTGCGCGGAGAGGTGCAATGCATTACACACGTCGGTTAGTGGCAACCTTACCGCTCCTGCCTCACACACACAAGCAGTCTGTCTAGGGAGGGCCCTTAAGGGGGATTGATCCCTGTCAGATCGGTTTTACGGTTTTTCTTATAAATCAGATAATAGACACATTATTTTGCTTTTTTCAGGCTGACAAGGCATAGTTTATTGTTTCATTCACTTTTTGCAATCCATATGACAGTGTTTCTGTTAATTATGTGGCCTCTGTAGTCGCTCCCGTAAATAAAGCAATTTTTCCTTTTCAACTGTTTCCCGTTGCAAAATAATGAATATATTATGGTTCCAGCAATTACAGAAAAACGATTAAGTTTGTATCTATACCCTGTCGTGACAAAAGTTTTGATACATCGACTGGAATAGAAGTTATCGAGAAAAGACTTTAAATCCAAGGTGGTAGGGATCAATACACCTTAAGGGCGTCTGAGTGGTGAAAAATTTGTCTTTTAAAATCACTGGATTTTAAAACATGTCAAGCAGTAACCTGTGAAATGTAGTTTCAGCGCGATTTTTAAAATGTATTTACGCTCGTTGGTTTTTGTGGCTTATAAGAACTAAAAACGTGCAGTTTTGACTTTGAAGTGTCATTATGGTAAAACTTGTCTGGTTAATTTAGTTTTGTATAAAGAAAGTGAACTACCAAGTTACGTTTTGTCGCCCATAAGGTCCAGGTTCCTATGTATGCTATTTTAGTAAGTTCCATTTTTTAAATACTAAAAGGGAGCAGGTATCGTAAAACCGTCACACAGAAATGTTGTAAATTGTTTGTATTGTGTATGTTATTTTTTTAAACGCAAGTTTTTATAATTCTGCTGTTAATTGGCTTTTATTAAATTAAAATAAATCTATAGTTAGCCAACATTATATAAACTTATGTTTTGAAAAACAAATTAGGCTATGTAGTTTGAGATGATGGTTTATTGCGGGAAAACTTGACTGTTTGCTGGATTTCAACCTACGTTCAGTTTACCAGAAGATTACTGGCTTTCGCTTGTGCGTGAAGCTGTTACCCTATGCGACTGAGCTGTTGTAATATTTGATGCCTGTTATTGATCTGCAGACAGCTACGTTGTGTCAAACATACATCAGACAATCACATACGCTGCAATAAACTACGGTGTTTTCAAGGGTACGTTGGCACAAAACATTTTCGCGATATACCATCACCTCTGTACGTAGTACAAATAATTTCTAACATTTCTGCTCAACGGTTTTGCGATATCTGCTGCCTTCCAGGGTTTAAAAATTAAAGTAGGAAAAACAGGGTAAATAGGAACCCGTGGCCTAGACTTTCCACACTTTCCTGACTCAAACTTGCAATCCACGTTCACTCAGGCCGTCCCTTCAGCAGAGGCGTCAGTAAGGTTAATTCTACTACAGGTTAGAAAGAAAGTATATACATTTTCTTACATGAGAACTTGGCACAGGGAAAACTTCTGCCACTAGTTTCGCTTCTATCGCTAATGCACCACATAAATACGAAACCGTAGTAAAATTAAATTTAAATAAACTTGGAAATGATAGAAGTCACGTGATTAAATTTTAAAGTGAAAAGAAACCGATTTGGCGTTTTAAATTATCAACTTAATGTAAGTTAAAATTCAGGAAAGCTCTCTGTGATTGGCCAGTCTGATGCACTATCGATACCAGCGCTCAAGCGGCAGAAATTTCCCCTGTGACAAACTTTTAACATTGATCTATCTAACCTGTAGTAGGATTAACCTTAGTGTCAGGCAAGGATCCATGCGTCTTCTACGGTTGTCGAGCTAAGTGGGTGTATTGGTTCGACGCTAGTTATATCATGTAGCCTCTTGAGACTTCTGAACATCGAGTCACAGACTAAGTACTAACATAGACGTGAAATAACGAGGCGGGTCAGCTGATACGACAGAACTTCGGCGCTCATTGATTTTCCCGGGACTGTTGATACCAGCCACGTGTGCCGTTGACTCCTGTGTATGACGGTAGGTTTCCTATTGGCCTGGCTGCTTGATTTCAGGAATCTGATTGGCGATAAGCGTTACTCCATGTTGCTGACCAGAAAATTTTGCGATCAAATATTGCGTGCTTGTAGCCGGAAAGATCAAACGAGGAATTCAAAGAAATTACTCTGGATGAAACAATTTTGAAGGTATCTAATTCAGACACTATGCATTCTAGGTGATAGCCTATTTCTTTAAAAATAATGCCAAATTGAAATACAATGCCAATTCTTATTTATAATACTTTGTATCTAAGGACACAAAAATTTCGCGAACTGAACGACCTGCATGTCGGAATCAAAGATCCTATGCATACTCAAGCCCCGACCATTAGTCAACTAGCTGCTACTCAGTGGAACAGCAGGCAATGAACGAATAGATGGGGCTTGAGTAAGCATAGTATAGTGAATTATAGCCTGCAGGTAATTGAATTCGCGAGCTTTTCCTGCCTGTATTGATTTCTCATTACTAGAGATGGTAGAAAATCGCGAGATTGCTTTCTGTCAGCGTGTTCTGCAAATCTGTGTAGCGTCGTGCATCATGTATTGCTGGCCGACGGTTATGTAGCACAGTCTAGTTATTTACAGACGAATCACAGACGTCCAGTAGTAGCGCACCAGAGTTATCACTGACCCAGTCAAATAGGAACTCCTTAGTAACGAAATAAAAGCGTCGGAAATAAATACATTACATTTAAGTCTAGTAGACAGTCAACTTTTCACGCGATAAATCACCTTCTCTACTAGTGACTAAGTCCCTGGATTTTCATGAAAATGTTTTTACACCAACTTACCTCAGTGTCTTGCGTGAACATCTGCAGCGTTGCTTCGTAGTCTGTGATCGGATGTTTATAACTGTCACACGTCTTGGTGTTCTGTCCGCCAGTCAGAAGACGTGTGGTGTCTCAAGTATCGTGCTCCGATTGGCATAGTCCAGTGGTTCCCAAACTGGGGAGTCACGACCCCTAAAGGAGTCGCGGACTGTTTCGAGAGGGGTCGCAAGCTCGCAACAGACTTCCAAAATCAGTTTAAATAATATAAAAATACTCGATGAAACTGAAAAAAATGCAAAAATGAAGATCTAAACAAATGACTGAACTTAAAAGGTAAATTAACACTAATTACTGAGACAACAAGTGTATGAGTAAATAGTATGTGTTGAAATGGAGGAGGTCGCGGTTAAAAATCGCACACAAAAATGGGTCGCGGTTTAAAGTAGTACCCAAAAGGAGGTCGCAAGATCAAACACTTTGGGAACCACTGGCATATTCAAATAAGCGCCCTCCTCTGACCAAAGACGCGCTGCCAATAACCACGAAGTGTAGTTTCAAGTGTGGACATAGGGCATTGGAACGAGATGTTGCGGAAATCTTATCGCGAAAATTCAGGATACTTACTCATGGCTAGAGGCCTGCGCTATTATTTGCTGACGTATCATAATTTAACTATGTACACACTTGCCCACAGCCTGTGGTTTCTCTGGTTACTCACTGCTATGCGTATACAGAGACCTGAAAAACTCGCGGGTTCACTGACGTATAGGCTAACCTCCAAGAATCTATGCGAACTCAAGCAGCTGCACACAAAAAAAATCAATCCATTGTTATGTACAAAATAGTAATTTCGAATTATTGTTTATCCTTAAGTGTTTTTTTTTGGATGGGGGGTAGATTGTTAATTAAATCAAATAGTTAGTAAAAATTTGCGGAATCAAAGCAGAATAAAACAAAACAAGACAAAATATAAAAACAGTGACGTATCAATCAAAAAATTGAAACGAAATTTAGTCTAATTAAAGATTTTGGCTTACATGTTTGAATTCTCACATATGTATTGATAGTAAACGTAAGTTTTGTTGCAGTTACTTTCCGTGTTTCAAGTTTGGTGATTTAAACTACCAAGGCTATTTTGTAGATATACTTAGTTTTCCCCTATGCATTTAAGGGTCAGCAATAATTCGAAATTATTATTATTATTATTATTTACTTTTTATGAGATATTTTTATGTGTCAGGGGGTTTTTCCTTAATTTTTAACTTAAGTGTTTTTACGTGCACGGAAAAATATATTTTGTAGCAGCTACAAACGATTTAGTTGGTATTCACCTTGTAAAATTAATTTTGTATTCACCACAAAACATTTAGCTGTCACCACTAAAATATTGTGCTCACCAAAATTTTATTTTTAGTTTACTACAAAATAATTTCGCAGGGAAGACTTCAAAATAATTCGTCAGGGAAGACTTTAAAATTTTATTTTAATGTGGATATAATGTTCGTTCTAGCTACACATCGCAAACACATAACTATAGACACACAAAATTCGCATTATCATTTGGTAGCAGACTAAACTTCACTTTCCTATACATAGCACAGCATAATCTGTTATGTGTTATCATTTACGTGTGTTACGTCTTTACAGAGATTGGACTCTGTACCGTGTAAGAATTCTCCGCGGCAAGTCACGACAATATCGGCCAGCGGGAGACGTCGAACGAGCCTATAGTCACTTGGAGTCTAGTCTGCTGTCAGAAAATAACGCGAATTTTGCATGACTCTACAACACATTTATAGCTAGTCCGTTGTGTCCCTGCCTGAAGGTAAGTCGTAACTAAGCTGCGCGTAGATGGCTCGTATAGCATGGATAGATACGTGTCCATGTTACTGAGAGTGTGCTGAGAGAGAAAATGGCAGTCTTACCGTCTTGCTTGGCCTACACAGGCGCGCATGGGACTCTGTACAGTTTGAAAACTGCACTATTGAGTACCTTTAACTTATATGTACTTGTACATTGGTTGGTACAGTGAGTGGCCAGTCGTACAAGAGAAGCGCGCGAGTTAAGGCCAGGTATCAGGCGCCCTATTGGATTATTTTATTATTCGTTCTTACGAAATTCTGAGAAGGAAAACGTGGAACCTGCTACTATATTATCAATTCTATTTATCCTGTACTACGATAAAAGCATTGCAGTTGAACATTAAACATAAATTTAAGATGCAATCAGTATAGAAATATTTTTTAAAATCTTAATCTGCTATAGCCTATTGATTGCGTCTAACATATATGTTAAAAGTTCAACAGCGATGCTTTTATTGAGATTTTTAAATGTTTGTTGTAATGGGAGTTTACAATTAATTAAAATTTTATGGGTTTGTGGAAATACGCCATTGCTCATGTTTTGCTGATCAAACCTGTGTTGAATGACAAAGTACGAAAACGAACAAGATATATATATATATATATATATATATATATATATATATATATATATATATTACACACACAAATATAAAAAAAAGCAATCCCAGAGGAATTCTGTCAGTTTTTTTATTACATTAGACAACAAAGAATTCTAGAGATAGAATTCAGTCGAATATCGACACAACATCCAGATACAAAAGACAGACACAAATATAGAACCAGATTCCCAATATGAAACAAGATGAAAGTAGACAAAAACAGTGTTCAGCGGACGACAATCAAAAGACAATAGACAACACAAGTTAAAAACAACGAATAAATGCAACGTTTCGGGAATTGCGATCTATTCCCGGCTTCAGGCTGAGACACAGCTGGTCGGAACACCAAGATGCAAATGAAGTTCGCAAGAACATTGAAGTAATAATTATTAAAAAAAAAAAAAAAAAAAAAAAAAAACTGACCGAATTCCTCTCGGAATGCTTTTTTTTACTCCTATTTTGTGTGAGTTTTATTTTTGTTTATTTTTTTTTGTTGGTTTTCGTACTTTGTCATTCAACACAAGTTTGATCAGCAAACCATGAGCAATGGCGTATGTCTACAAACCAATAAATTTTAGTTGATGTAGCGTAAGATAAATAGAGCTGATATTATAGTAGCAAATTTCACGTTTTCTTTCTCAGAATTTCATAAGAGAGAATAATAAAATAATGCAATATGGAGACTTATGCCGAGCCATAATAAGTGTTTTCATGCAGGACTGCTTGGGTTCAGAGTCATCAAATACGAGTTTCATCAACAATCGCTAGAGCCACGGATTGTTGCGAGAATATTTCTGACGTCTTCCATTAGCATGCATTGTTCGGGCAGGGACCGCGGTGGCCGAGTGATCCGCCCAATCGCCTCCCACCAGGGTGATCCGGGTTCGATCCCTGGCAGGGTCGGTCCACGGATTTTCGCATGTGGGAATCGTGCCGGACGAAGTCGCTGGCCGGTGTGTTTTCTCGGGGATATCCCGTTTCACCCGCCGCTCTCATTCCGGCGCTTCCCCATCGTAAGGCCTCATTCCACGTCATCTTTCAGGATACGCAGATTGCCAACGAGCTACCATTCGTATAATCTGCATTCGGGATGCGATACCCTGGGCTTCTGGTATCCTCCTCCTACCATATTTATTTATGTATAGGCTTGCAGCGGGGAACGCCTTTGGCAAGTAATTGAAATTTACACAGTGCAGTAACGAATCGCATGTAAAGCAGTCAAAATGGCCTCATGTTAGGGCTGGTGGCTGAGGAACAGAGACCCGGAAATTTTAAGAATTGATTTGCAGTGAAGTTAGAATTCAAACTCCTATTCGTTACAAATAGTTTCACGATTGGGTTACTGTGTTTGAAACTCGGTTTTGAGGACTATCGACCAATGAAGGTTCTGCTTGAAAACACTCACCGACGCTTGTGTTACCTTGTAAGATGTAACAACTTGCTACTCACTGGAGCAACAACTAATAAACTATTATCTGAGGACAGAATGTACACAGGACTGTGGAATCTAGCCGGCTGGTGATTATTCCCGCGAAACTTCCCAGGTCTCTAGTTATACACAACAGTGAGCTGTATGTGACACCATTATACTGGTAGATGCAGGGAGGCTCCACAAGCATTAGCGTATAAGAAGCAAGGTAGGCATTATCCAGTAATACACTTCGACCTTCGCAACATGGCTGTCATGTGCTCATAGTCTGTACTGTTACCGCAAGCCTTGGAACACGACCCCGCCGTAGAATTCTTAGGTATACATTGAGGCAATGGTTTTTAGTGGAAAGAATTACGCAACATTTTGTTTCAGTGCCTGCGTCCACATCTGCAGCTCTGCTTCACTGTCAGTGATTGGCTGTTTTAACTCTCAACACATTTGTGAATATTCCCGCAAATCGTAGACGGGTGGTGTCGCAGTGACGTTATTCTCACTGGCACAGTCAAATGAGTGACGACTCTACACTAATGCACGCTGCCAATAATTACGTACCAGAGCTGCAGATGTAAACGTGTGGCATTGAAACATAACATTGCATAATTATTTTCACCAAAATCATTGCCTCTAGGTATACATAAGAGAAAAAGCAGGTTGAACAGCAAGCTCAGTCACACAAACCAGCAAGATGGCTTCGCTGGCCAGCAGCATGCCAGAAACATCTTCCGCCAATCAGCGTAAGGTGGCAGCCATGTTAGCCCGTCCGCCAGGCTAATAGAAAACATGCAGGCGACTAGTATATACAGCCTCGAGCAGTCAATTAACGGCTAAGTTCGCCGTATCAAATTAGCCACCACGTCATTTCACGTCTGTATTACTATTTAGTCTGTGGTACCTCAAGCCTTGGAACATGACCACGCTGCGCCATTGATGTAGGTCTCTAGCTATCCTTACCGGCATCAGTGCGGTGTTGCGCAACAGCGGATAGTTTCGAGATTGACCTCGGAGGAGGGACACTCCTCCGGAGATCTGTAGGTCGTGCCGTGACCTCGTGCCGACATCAGTGAAGCTCTCCTCGGACTTGGAAGTCTACTCGGACGGCCACCTTTGTTCCCGGAGGTCAGGAGGCACTGGCGTGGCGCCCACTGGACCACGCCGACACTACCGCCATCTACACCAATGACGCGACCTCTTATTCTGGCAACGTGGGGCCGCGGCGGCCGAGTGGTCAGACCGCTCGACTTTTACCAAGGCGGTCCGGGTTCATTTCCAAGTTGGCTCGGACCCCTGGATTTTATCACGTGGAAATAGTTCCGGACGATGTCACTGGTGTGCTGGTTTTCTCAGAGTTCTCGTGCTTATCCCACCCTTTCATTCCGGCCCCGTTTCTTTGTAGGGCATCATCTCATGCAGCTGAGAATTTTGCCGCATCTTGTTTTGGTGCCTTACGTGCATCTACAATTCCGTTTTGTGGTTATTGGCAGCGTGTCTACGTGAAGAGCAGTATCTAATTTGACTGAGCCAATTAAAATAACGTTCCTGCAACACCACACGTCTGTAATTTGCCGGTAGAATCCCAAGGCTCGTGAGAATTAAAATATTCAATCACTGTCCACGAAGTAGAACTGAATGTGTGTATGTAAGGCACGGAAACGAAGTGGGGCAAAATTATTTTCGCGATAAACAGGGGTCGCTAACAATCACATTCATAATTGTTTGGTACTATATCACTGAACGTAGTGGAGCATTCTTAAAATACTGGACTCTCTTTGTGGAGGGTCTGGGTTTGATTTCCGGTCAGGTAACACTGATTTATGTTTTCTGCAGTTTTACTCATATCACTCCTGGCGAACGGACAGCTTTTCTTCTTGTTTCTAAATGTCTGAACTGTTAGTTACGTATGAAATTACCGCAGGTGTTTTCGAAAGCTCACGATGGAAAGTTAGGTCAGTCAAAATTTCAATGTTAAGGTATTCGAATTTTAACCCGTGTTAGAATTTTAAACTGAAGGCCTGTCGATAAACTTACTTATCTCGAGTAGGGTAAGTGGTATTTTACAAACGAAAGTCACCGTTTGGCGTGAAAAAAAAATTGTAAACAGTATACATAACCTCAACAAAGGTAAACTGAAATGCACTGTCCAAGACATCAAAGAAACCAGCACGAAACATATATTAATATTTTATATCAATAAAATAACGTGTAAATAATGCACTGTGAGCGTAGCATTTACCAAAAATATTAATGTAGAAAACACATGTTTTTATTCCCGGAATCTTTATCACTTAAAGGCATTTCAGGCATTCTTCAAGTTTCCGATGATCAATGAAACGTGGTCACGTGACTCATAACCTACTCTACTCCAGCTGGTGAGTTTTCGAAAACGCCTCTTGAATTTACCGTCGACACAATTAGCTTCACTTACGTGACCAATCGACAGACTTGTACGAAATAAGCTTGAAAACACGCAGACACAAATCATAGCCATGAAATAACAATGCCCGACTGGTACGTAAATAAGACATGGAAAGTTCCGCCAGGAATTACGTCAGCAATCACGGAACTCGTAACGTGGCACTCTGGCCGAAACTGTCTGAGTGTTATTTACGTAACTGTTGACAACAGTTTACCTTGTCTTTTTGTACCTGTTTAACGTCACGTTATGTGATTCCCAGGAAGTACAGATGTTTGTGAGGATATGTGTGATAAATAGTGTTGTTTCCTCGTTTGATCCTTTGTATCTGAAACTATCTACATAATCTAAGATTTTGCAATCTATTGGTAATACACTAATTTCGTACAGACTATGAGTTACTTCACGTTGAACAATACAATTTTTGCTGTTGCAAGACATTTTACTCAAACGTAATTGTTTTAAATTTTACTTATAAAATCTATTTTTGTACGGTTTTGTGTATTTTTATTTTCAGCTACTTAAAATTTCATTAAAAAAAATTATTCGTGACATTTATTGAAATTAGTTATGGAAGGTTTTTTTTTCAATTTTCCGTGGTTAATTTTCTGCAAATAGTGGAGCAAAGTTTTATTTGTACTACAAAATATAAGAGTCAAGCAACATTTAATAATTACCATTTTAACAGTAAAATTAAGAAACATTAAGAGCTCGACAAAGCTAAGCACAGGCGGAATACCTAATACCTTTACTTATGTGACGCCGAATCCAAATGTGTTATTGTCATGGAATAGTGTGTAACTATGTACCGTACAGAACTTTCAGCACCGAAAATAATCTGTAGCTTAATTTGAGTAGTTGTTAGCAGTAAAAAGTCGCTTCAATTTACGGCAAGAGTTTCGAATGTTTTTAATTTACGTCATGTCACGAAAGAGTCGATCCTTGGTAATCTGAGTTTTAAACACACACAACCATGCTTACATATATATATATATATATATATATATATATATATATATATATGTGTGTGTGTGTGTGTGTGTGTGTGTGAATGTGTGTCTGTAACGTATGTGTTCCTAAATCGTCCCTCCGAATGCGATGACACTTTGGTTAGATGTTGTGCCTACGCTATATATATATATATATATATATATATATATATATATATATATATATATATATATATATATATATATGACATTTTATCAATGTTAAAGTGACGAAATTACTAGACCAGTTTAAACGTTATTTTTTTGCATACTTTCGTTAAAATTTATATTTAATGTTACGTACAACATTACAGTTGAGTGTTTGATAAGCCTATTGCGTAAAGCATATTTAAGTGTATGCTGCAAATAAGGTTTTCTCGGGGATATCCCGTTTCCTCCTGCCTTCTCTTTCCGGCGTCGCTCCATTGTAGAAACTCATTCCAAGCCATCCTCCAGTCGTAAACAT
The DNA here is from genome assembly GCA_003012365.1 of Medauroidea extradentata. NCBI lineage: Eukaryota > Metazoa > Arthropoda > Insecta > Phasmatodea > Phasmatidae > Medauroidea > Medauroidea extradentata. The sequence goes on along the minus strand of PNEQ01017468.1, from coordinate 4,160 downwards.
ACAGTTCGGGGTGTGATATCTAGCCCCCGGGGTGTACTTCCCATACGATATTTATTTATTAAACTGAAAAATGCTTACTAAACTAAACTGTCATGCGGGAACTGAAAGTTACGACGGCCCGGAGCCTATAATTTCACGGACTGTGTTCGTGTTGGCATAGTCCAGTCGATTCTTACCTGTCACCAAATAATAACGCAAAATTTGCACGTTTCCAGTTATATATTTTTTAAATTAATTTCCACTTTTGAAAATTATAATATGGTGTGACTTTGTGGTAGTGACTTTAAGGTTACGTAAATCAATGAACATATATTCCTAAATGTTTCTGCTTAATCTTTCTTGACTAGACTGTCTTTTGCTGCTTAAAATATTTGATAGCTTGAACTGGACTATTTAACTGCAAATATGAATATAAACTCATCATTATAGATGATGGTTTATCGCGGGAAAACTTGACTTTTTGCTGGATTTCAACATCGTTTAGTTTATCAGAATATTTCTGGCTTTAGCTTGTACTTGGAGCTGTTGTCCTATTTGACTGAGCCAATAAGAACACCACTGTTGTAATATTTGATACCTTCTATTAGTCATCAGACAGCTCCGTTGTGTCAGATGTATATCACTGAATCATATATGTTGCAAGAAACTATAGCGTTTTCAAGGGTATGTTGGCACAAAACATTTTCCCGATATACCATCATCTCTACTCATTATAATTTCCAGCACAGCATCTAATTGGATACAATGTTCTTCCATGGCTTATTTCAATTAGTTTAGTTACAATTGCTTCAGTTATTATGACTGATATTTTACACGTATTTAGTTTTACGTAGTAAATAAGTTTTACAATCCTCGAGGGAACGCGTGAACCGACTGAATGAAAATAAGGTATGAATGGTTTATGACTAGTACATAGTAATACGTGGTTTCAAAGGAGATATTTTAGTTGGAAGGAACATAACGTTTGCGAATGTAGAGGGAACTGAAGTCGTGCTTCTTCCTAAATTTAATTAGATTCAAAAGCAATAAATGGAGACGGGCCACAAATTCTGTTAATTAAGACACCTGTTCGTTGAAAGACGATAAAGTGATGGTAATAGAAGATGTAGCAAGGCAGAAGTTGCGCGTCAAAAGCAGAGTATAACATTTAAATTTGGTTAAAACAAAAATGAAATTGAAAAAAAAAAGAAGTGTTGAGGCCACGGGTTCCTTTTTAAACAGTTTTGGATACTTTAATATTTAAATCCTGAAATGTAGCAGATATCGCAAAACCGTTATGCAGAAATGTTGGAATTTGATTGTATTATGTGGCCTAGCTTTTTCAAAACATCATTTTATATAATTTTGATTAATTGTCGACTGAAAAAAAAATTATTTAACACAATAATTAGCCAAGGTGATGCAAACTTGTGTTGTGAAAATTTTAGCTAGATAGTACAAACGATTTCCAACATATCTATGTAACGGGTTTTCGATATCTGCTCCCTTTCAGGATTAAAAAAATAAAATTTACTAAAATAACATAAACAGGGACCTGTGGCCTCAAGTTGCCAGTCCGTTTGTTTTACAAAATGTTGAAGTTAATTAAGGTACCCGCCTGCCGAAGCAGCTACGCGGTGCGTAGAGCCTTGGCCAACACAAATTTGTTCGAATACTGTAGGTGAGAGATAACTGCTTAGGTAAAGCATCATGTAAAGCAAAGCTTATTTTCTCATTGCAGAAAGCAGCGATAATGGTGGGTTTTCTTTAAGCGGTCTTTTGAGGCACGAAGAGCTTGAAGTACTGTATTTTAAAATGCGCAGGTCGGTACAATACAAATGTATGTTAAATATTAAGCTATAAAATTATAGGTCGGTTCTGAATACCTCATAGATGCGAGTTGCCTGCTAGATTACTGCACACCAGTTCAGTAACTTGCGCCTAGAGGCTTGGCGGAGCAGTGGCGTCGCGTGGAGTGTTCCAAGGTGTGCGGTGACCAGCAATGACTTATATATAACACTTAGGCCGGTATTCCTAAACAAAAAGTTAGGGTCTACATAAGCACTACCATCTCAGGCGCCAGAAAAGCAACGACTGAGACCTTACTCGCTGAGCGTATTCCTAGACGTGTTTGCGCCGTGTCCCAAAATGGTGTCAGGTAAGTCACTGCTTATTATTCGCCGGCCCGCGCGAGACTAGAAACAAATGAAGGGGCATTATGAGCGCTGACAAATTACCTTGGCTGTAACAAGAACACGTTAAACTTTGTACTTTTGAAACGTATTACTTAGCATTTGAATTTGTTTACAAAATAATTACAGTAACAAAGAGATAAAAACCACGGATTATAACGGTCACAATTAAAATATTCAATAACTGTTTCTTGTTAAAAGTTAAAACAGTAGGTAGAGTAGCCACGCGATCGCAGTGTTTCCGTTCATATTTTTATGCTGATAATGACCTGAAATGTTATATTAGCATATTATTCGGACACGTGGAATTATATTCAAAACATAATTCGCAATCACTCTTAAAATATAATATATTCTTACGCCGCAACTAAATATTAAAAATTAAGGTATTGTCACGGTAACAGTAGCACATAAATTAGGTCTCTCACCGTCTCGAACGCACTAAACTGACAAGTTTTTTTCTTTTGTCACAGGCTATTACTTGATCATACTTCAAGCAATGGCTCTATCATGTCATTGAACACACATCTCTAGCAAAGTGAAATTCATGCTTCAGTCGAAACTTTGTTTGTATCCAGTAATTTCATTTTGAAACAGTCTCTAATAACCTGGGTGTCGACGATACGTAAAGCTCACTTACTTTACGTTTGGTTTTTTAAATATACAAAATAAAAAAGTGTTTTTGACAATCTTACAAGATTTCAGAATAACACTGATACAGCGCGCGAGCTGTTTTAAAATATGTTGCCTGTCAACTGTCAACGTCTGAAATGTGCTTTTATTTTACAATATGTTGATAGTAAATATATCGCAGATGTTTAGTGGTATCTAAAGAAACATGTTTTTTTGTGATGCAACATGTTTACTAATTACGATTTTTTTTGCATGATTAGGGCAATGTGGACAAATTATAATGCCTATATTAATAATGTTTACACTGCGTTATTGTTATTTTATATGCATCAAAATGAAAAGCGAAGACGCATTAGTAAATTTTAATTGAGTATAAAGTGTTGTTATGAGAGTTAAAATTATCCCGGAAAATTAATTGTTTAATTGTGTCATTTGAATATCTAAAAAAAAAAAAAAAAAAAAAAAAAAAAAAAAAAAAAAGATAATATGTGCATCTGAAAGTGACGACAAATTTTTATCGTTCTAGACACAATATTTCTTATTTTAATGTTAGCAAAAAAAAAGTGAAAAATTTCTTACAGAACGTAAAACATTCAAAATAATAATTTTATACATGTTTTGTATGTTATTTACAGCGAAAACCAATTAGTTTGTACTCTTTAACAATAGTTGATTATAAATATCGTAACGGTCGGATATCATGTTATTTTAATGTATATAAACGATATTTCTTAAAATTAAAGTAATCGCAGTACTACTAATAATATTCTGTGTAATTTAAAAAAAATTTAAAAAAAAACTTTTTTGCCTACCGATCAAGCGCCTTGCCACCTGAGCTAACTGCGCTGATGTCAATACAGCGCAAAACTTTTGTATTAAAGCCTTCATTTAGCAAACACTCCTCAAAATATTAATTTTCTAATTTTTTAATAGTTTTAAGTTTTTGAAAAGCTTGTACTTTATCACTTAACATTCTCGCCATAGTAAAGTTTTATTTTAAGTACCATTTTCTTGTGTTTGTTGACTCTCGTTTTGTTAAATACGATTTTTGGCAGGCAAGCGTTTATGTACGGTGAACCTGTTGGGACATGACCATGTCCGGATACAGAAAAGAGAGGGTCGAGTCCTATCTCGCAACCGTATTCCTAAACGTTCTAAAGGTATCGGATAAGTCATGGATTATTATTTGCCGTCCCGTGTGCGGTTATAATTAAATGAAGGCGAAGCTGGGCAGTGCTTTTTTATAGAATAAGTAGCAGTGACTTTCAACAGCTATTTAACAAAAATGCGTTTATTTTTTACTTTTAAAACGTAATGTATTGCATTTCAAATTGTTTCAAATTAGAATAAATCATA
>PNEQ01017467.1:0-13985 GCA_003012365.1 Medauroidea extradentata | reverse complement strand
CATTAATCGACTGCTTATGCGCTCTCACATACTACTCATGACTTATCCTATCGCGACTGCGCCATGTATTATACTTCGTTTCTTTATTTACTCTCCTTAATCACTGGTTATCTAATTACTTTCATGTTACATCGACCTTCATCCAAAACTTCACATTGTTTACTAACCTCACAGGTTAGCCAACCTTTACATCACTACAAATTACAGCTAGAGAAAGACCTTTGATGCAGTTTATTCAGGTAGTCCAATATAGAAGCAGCATGAAATGATAAAATCACAAGTGCTCCTTTACAAGAGCCATAACTGCTAGACTAATGCTAGAATGATAACAAAATAATACATGTATGTGAACAAACTAAATTGAATAAAAATATGATGGTTTTGTTTAAATTTCTAAAAATAAATAATTACCCACAACAATTACCTTCTCATCTGGCATTGCTAAAAATCCAATAATATCACAGATTTCAGTTTTTCCAAACCTTCCTAATGCACCTTTCAACTTAAGTCCTGTAAACGTTTGTGCCATTTTCCAAAACTTTATGTGTCCATACCCTGGAATATAAATATTCAAAACTAAAGTCATCAAAACACTGCAAAATTCATCATGAAAATAACTTTTTTTATGTACTGTTACATATTAGCATTTGACAATGTGAAAATATTAAATGGACCAGGCTACTACAATACACAATAGTAAGTACTTGGACTTACATTTCTTATTGTTTGCAGTGATATGTGTTTAGGCAACAAATGAAAGCAATATAAAAAAAGAACAAAAAATAGAAAATCGTTTTCATGAACCTACATAAGAAAATAACTGAATGATATATGCAAATTGAATATGGTGAGGCTAAAATTCAGTTTTTTTTTCACAGCCTCCAACATACACCCAAACAAATGGACAGAAATTATCAACAATTATAATACATACATCACACAACAACAAAACTAATATGTCAGTCAATTTCAAAAATTGTCAATAGACACATACATATTGAGACTATGATATATATTAACTACGTAACAATATGTCAATTACATATAAAAAATAATGAACACCTTATTTATCAAAGAATTCTTCTAAGGAATGAAAAGCATTTATCAACAAAAAATCTTTTGAGTTGAGACTTAAAATTATTGTGGTTACAGGCCTTCACAATAATATTAGGAAGTTTGATTATTAATTTCATAACCACGTAGCAAAAATTTGTTGTAAATTTTTTGGTTCTATGGTGAACATCACATACCTTATCTGCACTGCTTGTGGAATTTTATGAAAATCATTATTTTTTACAACTTTTATATTGCTTCTTACGAAACAATATATGTATATATACACACACACACACACACACACACACATAAACATACACACACACACTACAAACATGAGCACACAAACACGCACATATGCGCAAAACTCACAGGCTCATTGTGGAGCACACACAAAATCCATGATAACTGTCAAGTTGCCCAGAAAGGCTGAGAAAAGCATAAAAAGACAAAGGCAGGGAAAGGTCACATACACTGAAACTTTTCCCGTAGTGAAATTCAAGCAAGCTGTAAACTTTTCTTCAACCTTACAGTAATGTCAGAAATGTAATTTATGGTCCAATTTGTTTGCGTATAATAACATTTCTATCAAATATTTATGTATTTGTGAAGCTGTTAGTAAATATGATTTAACTCATTTATTTTCACATTTTTTTACAGAGAGTTTTTAATTTATTGTATTTACCCAAATGAAAGATGACCCTTGTGAAACAAGCAGTACCTCTGTAAAATTTTTTTTAACCTGAATTTAAGACCACCCCTGAGAATACTAAATGTTACTTGTGTATTAAATATCTTGGCTTAGTAGTAACATACCCTTAATTTTTTTTTTTAATTTGAAGAACAATAAAAAACTTGTCTGACAAAATCAACATGTGTGTGAACATGTAGAGGAAGTTAAAATGTAACCAAATAAATTGGCTTGGTGAGATGCCATAAAATGAAGATATAAATACAGTACTTCGTTTCGGAAGAATGAAAATGTTCTTATGTCAGGAGAATAAAAGTGGTTATTGCATCAGGAGCATAAAAGTGGTTTTTTTGTATCAGAACATAAATGTTGTTCTTTGTATTTGGAGCAAAAAAATTCTCGCTTCTCTTACGCACTCCCTGTAAAAAAAGTGTAGTCACGAGAGTAAATAAGTTATATTAACTCTAACAAAAACACGCTTCTGGCGATTGTTTTCAGGCGTGGTATTTGTGCCTAAATTATCTCAAAACTGAAAGGACCTCAAATTTTAGATAAGCCCTTATTTTAATAATCCATTTACTGTCAAAAAACATTTTCTTCCGTTTGGATACTGTACTGAATTTAGTTATTTATTTAAAGTGTGTTTATTGTTTTAAAAGTTAATTTTCCCATTTAAGGTTTTGAACTCTGTAGCCTAACACCTGACATTTATTGAACACTGATGATTGGTTAATCAAACAGGCAATAAGCAATTTATAGGGCATACGCCGCATAAGAACCAAATAAATATTGGAAAACCTGTTCAGAATTGTGATTTGTTTGTTGAATGACGAGAATTAACTAACTGACTAGGTAGTGATAGAGGGAATTCAGTGTTATGTAGACATTCATTTAATTTAAATAAATTAGTGATATTCGTTACGTAACTCATCCCATACCCGGTAACTCTGCTCCATTACACCTCATCCACCAAGACATCTAAAACATGTTCAGATAGTTCAAGTGTGAAAAAGTAATAATTTTATATTTTTTTGTAGTAGTAGTGTTAGTTTAGTAGACTTAACTAAAGACTACATTATCCTACCACCGAAAATTTTTAGCATGCATAATCTTCCATAAGAATATGTCGTAGTAAAAAATTCCACATTATGGTATCATACACTTAATGAAAACCAATAGAATAAATTACATGAAACAATAAGACACAAATTACATGTCAAGGACTACTTGCAAAAATTAAAAATCTACTTTTTTGTACATACTGCAAAAAAAAATTGCTGAAAGTATAGGATTTTTCCATGATATTCAGTAATTTTTAAAAAACACAAAAATAAGTTGTTACCAAGACAGAGGAGCACAGCAAACAGCGACACCAGAGTGAATCTCCTCTAGGTGGCTGGGCGTAGCACACATTGAGAGGGACTGCTGCAACTTCCCTAGCGTTGGTGTCCTGACCATCTGTGTTATGTTGTGAATACAAGTGGTCGGTTGGTCACACACCCTCCTGCCAGCTATATGAGTAACAGCGCTGAGCGTGAAGAGGCAGAGAGAGTGTGATCAACTTAGACAAGACAAGTTTCTCTAGGCACATGACCGTACAGATTACTGACAAATTCGTAAGAAGCAGTAGTAATAAGTTATGCAACTGGTGTTAGCCAGAAGTACGATGTAAGAAGGAGTAATCGTGGAGTGCTCGAACAGCCTTTTTCTTTCAAATTGCATACCTATAATCATGCCATTCCTTGACAGGCCTGCTCTCTGCGAAATGTAAAGCTTAGACTAAGACATAAGGCATCATTGAAAAGCTTAATCCAGACCCCAATCACTACCTACAGAAACATTTAGAGAGGTCACCCAAGAAAAACCATAGAGAGGCTCTCTACCTTCATTGCTGGAAGAACTTCTCCCAAGTGTGAATTTTGGTTAAGTGAGTCCAGGCATCATTTTAAGACTGACGTCTCTCAAGTGGTGGGCATAGTTAAAGGGGAAGAAGTATCAGGACTGCTATCTTTGGAAAACAGGGGACAGGTTATCCATTAATTCTTGAGCCCCCACCACAGTCTACCATACCCTTTCTCAACTTTAGCACATGCCAAACCATAATAGAAAGGGCAGAGCATGAGCTTGACAAGGTAGGCTCCCCATCTGGTGAAGCACCTTGTAGTTGAGACTGAGAAAACAAATCGTTCAGCATCCTGCATACGTGGGAGGATTACTCTGCAAATCCCATCAACCACTACATTACACCAGTGAGGCAATCAGCAATATAACAATTTGTGGCGAGAAACCAAAATTTACAGTTAGCTTACCACTTGTTGTAAGGTGACCTGATACATAATTCGAGAATCTAGCATTGATTACATCTTGCGTATAGGACTGTCCTCTCAGCAATGCAGTTGAATTTTGCCAGTCCCAAATAGTGAGCATGTAATCAGGGTCTCCACCTTGAGAAAGTAACAACTCTCCATCTGGGCTAGAACATCAAAGATTAAACAATATTACTACACTCAACTCAAATCATGCACTATTTTATGCTACCCTATTTCATAGTCAAATTTTATAAAAAATTATTTCCACAATTTACACTGTACTTATATGTACGTACATTATATTTTCTAGAAAATAATTTATAAAAGCTTACAAACCTGTAATCTAAGTAAGTATACTCCTTTTCTGTACCATTTTGTAATACACAAACTATGTTGAATGAAGACCATTCATAAATAATAAGAAAGGGATTATCCCCTTTTTCACCAACAGCTAGATGTAAATGTTTTGGATTACGCTAAAACACAAGAAAAACCAATTTCACACCATACAAACTGTATTGCAAAGTAAAAATGTAATATAAATAACAACAATGCATGCATACCACCTTACACTATTGAGTTTCTCTCTTGTTGAGTGCTTTCATAAGGTTGGTTGCAGCCCGCCGTCAAGGTACGGGAAATTACATTGTATAAATAAAGAGCAGGCTTTCCATCATTTAGTTTGAAAAGAAATGTCCTGTACTAAATTTATATTTGTATATTTGTCACTATGTATTAATGGTTAATGTGCACCCAGAAATGTACATTGTAGATGCAGATTTTAAACATGTGAAAAAATTTACTTCACAGAGTACACAACTTCATGAATGTGACAACTTTGCTATGATTTATTTTTCTGGCTTAGCAAGGGAAGTAAAATTTGTAGGCTATATTATGTTTCAATATCTTAACAACTGCTAGCTACATCATATAGAGAAGTCTATGGTAACCAGAGTTGGGAAAGTTAGCAACAAAAACTAACTGATTAAAGTTAAAGTTAATAGCAAATTAACTGGTAAAAATTAGCAAAGAATTACTTTTTACTCAAAAATTTACTAAAAAGAAATACCATAGAGGCCACCTGAAGAAGTTTCCATTAAGGCACCAAACACGACTCTTAATTTTGTACCACTTTTCTCATACACTGGAATGTGAAGAATATAACACATCTAACGATTTGGCTTCTGCAGTTAGTCCATTGATAGAATTAGATCCATGTGACCTAAGGCAATGTACTCACTAATAAACTCAACACACTGCTCAGGCTTGGTAGGTTGTTGCTGTATCTGAGGCTTTATCCTGCACATTTGTGACACTGCCATTGACTGTGACTCTCCTAACTCTAGCTCACTTTCTCGAAATGGCGATCACACCACATACCTGCAGTTTTCCATGCGTTTGTGATGTGATGCTCACATAAGGATTCCTCCTTTGTGAGTGCAGAGACAGAGAACTTATTCTAGCTTCTAAAACTAGTGTAAAGTTCTGTTCACATCATCACATTGAACATGAAGAGAAAGCCCTACAGATGGGGATGAGTCACTATGAATGTTATCAGAGATAACCCTCTTTTCCTCTGAGCACTGTCCTCATCAAAGTAAGAGAGGGAAGACATCACCACCAAGAAGAATGTCCACTTTCCTCAGTTTTGTAGTTGGAGTCAGCTAACCTCAGTCCTTTAATGTGAGACCAGGAGGCATTGAAAATAATAAACTCTTGTGGAATGAACCCTGTCAGTGTTGGCATCACAAGACATTTACAGTAAGCAGTGGTGTGCAGTTACAGTTAGACTGGGGATTCAGTTGAACAAGACTAGAGACATGATCAATGCTACTGGATGCTAAACCTGATACAGTAACATTTAACTACTAACTATTGCATCTTTAATCCAAGCAGTTACACACAATTCTCGGTTACAAAACTAGCTTCTGAACTATAGTCAAGTAAGACTAGGCATGTAATTAAGTTTTGTCTACAGTCCCGAACCTGAACTAATGTCGTTGACAACACCCTTGAGGTGAAGGACTGCACTGAATGATGTGATGATACCTCTGCTTGCGTAGGTTTGGAAAGTTTATCTGATACAGGTTCACTGTGTAACAATGTATTGTGGTGTCCTTGAAACATCTTACATTTTGATAAGTAACATTGTTGAGATATGTGAGTAGCATTTAAGCAATCAAACATAACAATTTCTCTTAAGAGTGTTCACGTGGCAAAAATTCATAATTTTATACTTGCATTACACAGAGTTAATTTTATGGATGTTTCATGTGACATTTTCCACTATGTAAAAGTTTTCTTGGTGTTAGTAGTTTTCTTACAGAGGGCATGCCAAAGTCAGAATTTGCAAGTTACAGGAACATAGGAATAACCAAAACCATGTGACTTACTCGAACGGACTAAATTACACTGAATAAGATATTATTAGCCATATGTGAAAATGTTTAAAAATGCACAATAAAGTCCTTCGGGCTTAAAAATTGCAGGAAGTTAAATTAAGTAAATTATCATTTTCAGATTTTTTAAAAAGTACAAAGGAATTTCTTGTGCGATTTATTGTAATGTAATGGTATTAATTTATGACACATTACGATAAAAATATTGAGTAGAGACTTACTGTAACGTGACCAATACCACCACCACCAGCACTACGACGAAATGACATTTTGTTAGTTTCGACATTATAGAAATGTAACAGGTTCCCAGAAATAAATATTAGGATAATTTCGTCCATCACACAAAGATTGAAGTATTTTTTACAAGAATATCCAAACGAATGGCTGAATAAAGTTAAGAATTTTTTTCGTGTATAATGTTAGGGACAAAACAGTATGTGCAATAATAATTACACAAAACTCTCACTGCAAAGAAATAACAATTGGAAATGACATAGACTAGACTGACTAACATTTGCAGTAACACAGAGTCACTGACAAAAAAAAAAATGAAGCATGCAAACAGTCCACAAGAACATTACTTGTGGATAGAGTAGCAAACATAAATATTTTTCCTTTTTATGTTAAACCTCGGTGAGCAAGAGCAGAAAGAGTTGTCCTTCAAGGACAGAAAGAAAGGTGCTCAGCATTCTAACAGCAAACAGAAAAAATTCTGAATACCAAAAATAATGAACAGCCTTTAAAATTATTTTGCGTGGAGTAGAATTTAACTAAGGACAGCACTTTCACACTTTATTAAGCAACAACCCATAGCACCATAGTCATAATAACTGAGAAAAATTGTAATGTTTACAACGAGAGAAAAATTGTTTTTTGAAAATAAGGACAATATTCAGAAAGAAAAAAAAAAGATTGTATAGTAAAAAAAAAGTCAAAGTTTCAAAAACCTTCACTTAAGACTAGCCTATGGTGTTGTGTGTGCGCAGTCTATAACTGTGTTTGATTTCAGGACAATTTAACTCCTACTTTTAATAACAAGCCCGTAAACCTACACTAATTAATAGATAAATACCATATATACAGTACGTGTGTGTGTATTTATATGTATGTATTGACACAAAATCGACCACAATTTGGCAAACAATTACGACAGCTTTTTTGATTGTGTACTTTTCGATTCATATGTAGTGGAGGCTCTGTTATCCTGAGTTGCAATTTTCTTGATTTAATTAACACAAGGAAATGAGTCAGGGGTTTACTACTTGACAAAAAAAACCTCGTATAAACATAATGAGCACCTTTGTTTCAGGAATAGTTAAACAATGTTGAATGTCCTAAAGAATACTGTTGTGTGTTAAAAACCTGACACATAGGCAACTAGTACAACACCCAAGAAATGATGGTTGCGTATGTGAACAGGACAAGGTTCCAGAGAGTGGTATTAAACAATTGTGTTGATAAATGCCATAAATTAGGATTACATAGCAACAATACATATGAAATGTTAATCTAGTACATATGTACAGTATCTGGTGGTGTACAATAACCTATGCTAGAAACTCGATAGCACAAAGAAGTACAGTATGTAAACACAGAGATAAGTGAAACATGGTGACTAATTTGTTAACACATACTACATTGAGTGGTTTGCATGTATTTTATTTTAACAACTTAAAGTTGACATAACTGTGGTACATAAGTCTTACAGGAGGTACTCGAACTATCGGCCTCCTACCTCGCTTCACAGTAAACATCGACAATGTCACAATTGTCGAACACTGTAAAACAAGCCAGGCGTGGTTCGTATCATTACTGCAGCGGCCTGTATTTTGGCGAAGAGATCCACCTCAGATACTATTGAAGTCTCGTATACCAAGCTCTTCGTAACTCCCCATAGGTGAAAGTCAATTGGTGTATGATCTGGGGACCTGGCAGGCCATGACGTCTGCTCACTACGGCATATCTATTTATTTGGAAAAGTTTTGTCAAGGTACTCTCGAACACATGTACCATAGTGCAAAGGTGCACCATTATGCAACAGCCACATTTACTGTTGAATCCCAAGTGGAACGTCTTCCAGCAACTCTGCCAAAACATGTTGCAAAAACACCAGGTACCCGTCAGAATTTAAGTGAGCAGGCAACATGTACGGATCAATTAAACTGTCACCTCCAAATCACACCATACATTAACACCAAACTGCTCTTGGTGAATGGACATGAAGGTCACATGAGCGTTCTCCTCCGCCCAAACGTGACTCTTATGAGAAATGAACACAAATCTCTTGTGAATCATGCATCATCAGTAAACAATACCATGCGTGAAAAACATGGCTGTACTGCACATTGTTGTAGACACCACTGCACTGTAAGTAGGCCTGCACCCCCAGGATTAATTTAGTGTACATTATCTTAGAGTGTTGGTTATAGTTGTGAACTGATCTGTTGACTTATTTATCTTGTTTCATATGCATGTGATTTGGTGGCAGATAATTCTTAACTGACCAATCACCAAAGAGAAAGATTTATGTAATCTGTGGTTGTTATGAACAGACATTTTGTTTTCATGTAATATTATTATGGCAAAAAGGATTTTAATAATGTTGATGATTTATGAGTGTCTGAAAATCCTGTTATCACCATGTTGTTGCCTTGAACCAATGATTAGTCCCTGAGTTAAGAGAAGAGCAGCCGATGGCAATTTTGTGGAAAGTGAAATAGTTGCACCACCACAGCAGTTAACTAGTCTTAACTGTCCAAAGAGAAAGATTTATGTACTCTGTGGTTGTTATGGACAGACATTTTGTTTTCATGTAATATTATTATGGCAAAATGGATTTAAATAAATATTAAAATGCTGAAGTTGATTGAATGAGTTCTGTTTTGCTGATTGATTTATGCGTGCCTGAAAATCATGTTATCACCATGTTGTTGCCTCGAATCCATGATTAGTACCCGAGTTAAGAGAAGAGCAGCAGATAGCAATTTTGTGGAAAGTGAAATCATTGCACCACCACAGCACGAACTGCAGACGCTGTGGATGATCTTCAGCCTTCAAATGGTGCACATTCTGTCTGCCATATGGGTGGAGCAGTTGTTTATTTACAACTCTCCACACATTCACGTGTCCAGTGCGGACTGCATTAGCCGGTTGACGGGTGCTAGTAGATGGCACGTCATCAAACCTCCTGCTCAAAGTTAGGTGTTCGTACCGACCTAGGACGGCCTGCGTTTGGTCGGGACACCTGTAACATGTACAGTATCGGAACAGTTGTCTCCCAATGAACAATAATCAATGTGATGTAACGTAAACATAGTATGTATGTACTGTGAAACTCATGTACTCACCATAAATGTTGTCTATTCACGAAGCCCTCCTATCAATAGCTGTAAACGTTGAGTAATGAGGTACACGTCTGTTCGGATACTTGTCTCTGTACATACGTACTGCTGCTCTACTGTTACACTGTGCAGCTCCATACACTAAATAAATGTCAGCCATCTCAGAGCACATAAAATGATTCATTTCATTACACAACTATGTGTGTGTCCTCAATCTGTTCACAATACTGCAGTATGTTTCGCATAGTAAATTACTAAACATATCACATGGAACATTAGGGCAAAGACACTCCACTTGACTGTAGCATGTGTTGTCTAGAGCCTACATGGTAAGCTGTTATAAGAGACAATCTTTCATCCTTGTTTTTTCTTACCACAATTTGCACCACTATGTCTGTTGGGATATTAGAGAAGTACCATGCACAGCTCATAACAAGGAGGTTTTTAAAGATGTGTAAAGGTGGCATGAGGTGAAAATGACGTAGAGCTTGTAATGTAGGCTATGCACATTTCATACGTATTGTTACTATGTAATCCTAATTTATGGCATTTGTCAACACAATTGTTCAATACCACTCTTTGGAACCTTGTCCTGTTGACATTTTGAGCGAAAACGGTGTGTCCTACGCACTTGCAACAAGCAGATATATTCTGTTACGCATGTCATTCTCACCAATTATTCATCTTCAAATACCTCCATATCAATATAGCACAAAACTTTTAAAACATGCTAGGGTGGTCACCCCTAGGATTTTCATAATGGCGGAAGGCTTGAACGAGCATTTGCTGTAGGATTACAGATCTCTATTACATAAAACAATTTTCTGTGTTTTGTTCTTTTATCTTACGTGGTTTTCGATTTTTCCGAAAACACTGTTTCTAATTTCAATTTCCAAGGGCTTATTGCTCCCTTAATATTCGATTTAGGTACTAGGTGTCGTATATGTTTTCTGCTTCACTTTTCATAAGGTATTAGCTGCTAACGTTTGGTGTGTACCGGCCACGAGGTTTCGTGGCTTGCTACTTATTGTGTATGTACTGGTGGCACATGGCCAGGGTGAGGATTTGGTTTTGGCAGCATATCACGATAGGCCTGCAGAGGGAGGGGAATCACGTGGTTGCGCAGGGGAAGGTGCGCAGTACGACTGGTAGGCTAGCTTTGGCCAGAGGAGAGGGGTGTCGAGCATGACCTTGGTAGCGAGAAGGCGGTGTGGGCAAGCTAGTTTGGGACAGCCCGGGACAGCTGACAGACTACCGCGCATCGTGAAGTTTGTTTGCACACAATAGCGAGGTTCAACAACTATGGTTAATTACTGTTAATGAACCGGCTGTTGGTCAAGCAATGGTTTCAGCTGGGTAACGAGTTAGCAAGCGCTTAGTAACAGTCGGTGTTACAACTGTGCCATGTGACGCGGCGAACAGATGGGGCAATTATGTCGGGCAGTGATAGCTTGTTGATGAGCTGGGCCCGATGATTAAGGATGTTGGGCTTTCAGCCATTAACTATTGTACTGCGCTGTAAGCCCTATTTAGTGAGAGCTCGTTAGTGAAACCTGTCTCTGTGCTACAGTTTTTTTTTTTTTGGTTGTGCATCTCTGCAAGTTGGTCGTCGTCAATTGTTTGTGGGCGACCCTGGAAGCTTGCAGAGTGCTGTTGGAGACTGCATTTGATGACGCGGAAAAAAGCAGGAAGTAAATGACGTTTCTCCTAGGGAAAATTGCATGAGAGGCCACCAGGTAATATTGACTATGACACTGGGACTAAGGTAAGTGTCGAAAAACATGTTAGCCTTCTTAAGGGACCAGCTATGATGTGCCGTCAAATTCTGAAGTAAATACACTGTGTCTTTCGACATAGGGCAGTAGGAAACCTAAAAGGAAGACTGTCATATACAGTACTATTTTGTAATCTCTTGCTGTGGCATTTAGTTGTCTTGTTTGTAAATTGTGCAGGCCTTGAATGGTGCCAATTAGCGAGAGCTGAATATGAACTTTTCTTCAAAACTGTTTTGTAACCATTTCAGCATTTAACTCGCATTATAATTGCATGTTTGTTCATTTAGACGTTTTTTATGTGAATGTTGTTGTAAAGTGTTAGCATGGCAACTAGGCAGATGCTAAACAATTACTCTGTATTGTTCACAGATATTTGATATCTTGATGCTGTACAGAAGCTTCGTTAGATACTTCATACTTCTCGGGCAGCCTAACTGCCTTTTGCTTTACTTGTATTGTATGCTAGGATACCCATTTAATGGAGTGTAAAGTGCAGTATACGTTGCAATTATATTTTCCAATATGTTCAGCATAATCGAGATGTACTGGTCTATATGCTGAGTTGTTTAAAGTTCTAATGTATCACAAATTAGCTTGTTGGTCATAAATCTGTTTAGTACCTGTGATGCAGTGTCAGTGGTTGTTTGTACTATCCCTCCCCTTTGAGTTAACAATTCCTTATTGTAGTCCTGTGGAACACCTGCAGGAAGCACTATTTAAACTTTGTAAGTTAGTTTGCAAAAATGTTCATGGTTTCACGATGACCCCTGTAAATACCACCCTTGGGTCTAGCTATGAGAACTGAAAATTGGGATCCAGTTTAAAGAGTTTGCCACAGATAGTCAAATTTAGAAAAATCCTATACATATATTGTAAGCCTATGACAGATATGCAGTCCGCAGGCAAGTTACATGCTCAGTGAAAAGTAAAGATAATTGCCGGAGGTCCCCTGCCAAAGGCTAGGATAGTGTGCGAGAGAGTAAAGCCGAAGCAACGTAACAGACCCGGGTGGTATCAGCTTACACCGGGGCGACGACCTCGTCCACCCTAATGGCTTCGGATTCGCTCCGCCCCAGCCGGTAATCGGACACAAGCCCAAACTGACGTCCCTCCGACACACCTGGAGACCCATTAAGCTGGACCCTCAGGATCCCACGCCACCCTCCGTCCTTGCACCGGGCTAAGCCTTACACCCCAATACAGCGGGCCCGACAAGCGAAAACATCATGACGTGAGACACCCTGGAGCGCAGCGCCTATGGCCTGTTCACTCACTTCGCAGAATTTTACCAACCTGCTCACTGGAACTCCCAACGGGCCTAGCCTTGTTATCAGCCAGTGACCTCCCGTCGAGGGAGCCGGGATTACCCTCTCCAGGGGACACCCTGACACTCAACCTAGGCGAGGTCAGCACGCGAAATACGTGCCTCCAGGCTTTAACGCCCTGCCTACCGGTCGAAAAACAAGCCCCCAACCGAACCGGATGCTCTAGCAGTGAGACAACCAGCGCAGCGGCGCCGGGGAGAATGTCCCTTTCGAAACTAGACCCTCTAACCGTAGCGGAAAGAGTCATAGTTACTCCCGCCATGAACCCTCGTTTTCTAGCTCCTACATGAAACGTGCATATTGAGAATTCAAATTTGCTCTAAAGGAATGGCTCATGAAACTTCTTTACCTGAAGGAGACATGCTGGGATTTACATGTCATTGTTGAAAATTTGAAAACCGGGCGAATAAAAACGTTTACAGCAACATAGTCAGAATAAAAGGATACTGGAAATCTACTACATTTTCCGGAAGAGTGCAACTGTCACTAAAAACAGGCTTGGAAATATAATCCTCTGGATCCAAGGCATCCTCAGTGCTACGTACAGTATCTTCATCGGCTGGAATATCTTCCACATCACTAACAGTTTCATGAGACATACTAAATAAATGATTCTAAATTAAAAAGAAAATTTTATTTTCACAGAGAATTATTAATTACAGTCGTATTCACACCTGTAAACAAGTACGGTTGCCATGACAACTCGTTCTAGACGAGGCTCAAAATCTTGACGAAAACATCTACATATACAAAACACAGTATGGAGGAAAATGCTGGCGGGCAAACATAACAAACCAAAACTTTACTAACAACGTTTGTGAGGCAGCAAGAATAAAAAAGAACATGCACTGACAGGAACAATATGTTTTTTTTCCTTATTTCCAAATTTTTAACAAAACCAATTGATAACTGGACGGACGCACACTAACGTCAGGAAAAACGAACAGTATGTAGGTAGAAAAAATATGTACTATAATGATATAAATTTTCATAAGTAGGCCTAAATATATTATTATTTATATGTACGTGTGTGTGAGTGTGTGTGTATATATTTATATATACACACACATATATACATACATAGGTCAT
>PNEQ01017466.1:0-32808 GCA_003012365.1 Medauroidea extradentata | reverse complement strand
CATGGAACATGTATATACTATATCAGCTTACCTTATTAACATTATTTTATGTAAATAATTGCAAAAATGTTAAAACGCGAGATGTAAACAAGACAAATCTTCCACCAAATTACTACTAGCGCTCGGCGACATGAAGGGGTCACTTTCTCTTGCTGGAGAGCATACGCAGTGTCAAGACCTCTACCTCTTAGACCGTGGTTCCAATAAATCCCAGTACTGAATAATAAAACAATGGGCCTACTTCTAGCCTCTAAGCGCAAGTAAGGTTAATTCCACTGCAGGTTAGAAAGAACTATGTTTAAAGTTTGTCACAGGGAAAAAAAATTTCTGCCGCTTGAGCGCTGGTATCGGTAATGGGTACGAACTGACCAATCACAGAGCTTTCCTTAATTTCAAATTACATAAAGTTGATAGTTTAAAACGCCAAATTGGTTTATTTTCACTTCAAAATTAAGTTAAATTACTTCATTTATTTCCAAGCCTTTTTAAATCTAATTTTACTACAGTTTCGTATTTTTCTGTTCCCTTTGCGATATCAGCGAAACTAGCGGCAGAAATTTTCCCTGTACCAAACTCTCCCATAAGAAAACACATTTTCTTTCTAACCTGCAGTAGAATTAACCTTAGCGCAAGTCACTCAACGGGAGGGCTGTCTTCTCGCAGACAACTCGTCTCTATGAGAAATTCAGCTATGATGCTATTATTTTATGACGTAACATTAAAAATAAAGGTGTATTTTACACGTCCATCGCTTCAAAATATTCTGCGCTAAGATTTCCATACCTAAAAGGATCACTGAAACACTCGTGTTCATTCTTTTCGGCAGTGTATAAATAAACTTTAGACCAGAAATTGGACCAGAAATTCGTCTATAGGCCATTCGCGATAAAGTAAGCACTTTTGGCTATCGTGTCTAGAATGTTAATTTTAAAATATATCATTAATTGTATAACATCACACGTTAACTTTTCAGTACGGTACCATCTATACGCGTTGAATGTTACTTAACTGGCATTTACATTAAAAAAGTGGCAAGAAACAATAAATTATTTGAAAGTAAAAAAAAATTAACGAAAGTTTCAAAAGTGCTCACTTTATCCTGAACCACCTATATACGTGTGTAACATTATTTGAAAGCTATCCCTAAGCAGCTGCCACCCACGCACGCTGAACAGTTCTCGAATAATCTTGTAACGGCCGAACTCTGCACACCGCTTGGCGCCTGGACAGGCGGGTACCTTAAGTCAGGACTGAATAACTTTGGCTTTTCCCGACTCCACTGAGTGCAACTCCATAAGAAGTCATGCATTAAGGTGGAAGCCACGTATTGAAATCTATCGTAAAGTCAAGTGTTAAAGTCAAAATGTGGCAAATGTGCGAGGGTGAAGAGTTCTATCGTCGAGTAATAGAAATAGGGACGGCTCCAAAAATGTATAACATTAATTATACAATGTTAAAACATTAGTTAAACGCAGTCTATAATGGGAATCGTGCCGGACGATGCCGTTGGTCGGCGGGTTTTCTCGAAGATCTCCCGTCCCTCCCCCTGTCTTTCATTCCAGTGCTGCCCCATATTCACCTCATTCACCACTCACCAGCGCTACAGACCTCGATGTTAAATGCTGACCAAAATCTCTCACTTACTATAATCTTTTTGTGTTTTAGCTCTCAGTAAAATAATATACAGCTATGATATTTGCCGAATTTCACTCATAAATGATACAACGTAAAGGAATTTTAAAATAGACCTATGTTTTAAGGGTAACAAATTCTTTTTAATAAAATGTTCATATGCATAAGAATTTTAACTCTTATAGTAATAGCTATGAAGCTATTTAACGTCAAAAGTATATTGTATTTTATTTGCCGTTCAATTCTGTGTTAACTTCGCGTTGTGCTGTCATGGCTACAGGATCCCACCTTTACATGCCACGGCAAGGCACATTCGCCCAGACTAGAGACCGTATATAGTAATACAGATGTGAAATGACGTGGCGGCTATTTTATACATGCAAATTTCACCGCTTAATGGCTGCAGGAGGTTGTTGGTACTAGCCCTGTGTCTGTTTGGCTCCTGCATGTTACTACATGTTTCCTATTGGCTTGTTTTTAAAATGTTTATATTTGTACGAGATAAGGTTTACTTTGTAGACATACATTGTGACTTTTTTTACTGCAATGAAATTTTTTTAGCATTCCTTATTTTTTTATAATGGCATATCAAATCCAAATTAGCATAAAACAGTTTTACGCTTTACAGGAAAACCAAGTGACTTACCGAATCGAAAAAAATTCATACTGAATATCCTAGTTAATGAAAGCAAAAAAAAATTATGTTTTAAAAATTTTTGAAATTTGAAATAAATATTTTAAAATATTCAACAATTTTTTTAAACCATAATTTTTATTTATTTTTTTATTTTTGGTTTCTGTGTAGGAGATCTTGTGGCCTACAACTTCGTTATTCAGTATGATTTTTTTTTTCAGTTCGGTTAGTCACTTGGTTTTCCTGTAAAGCATAAAACAGTTTTATTCAAATTTGGACTTTGACATGCCATTATAAAAAAAAACTAGGAATGCTAAAAAAATTGTTGGGATGGTTCGTTAAGGCTCAGCATTCATCACCATGTCGGATAATTTTACTTTCTCTTTTGTGAAATTCTGAGAAGAAACACATGAAACTTGTTACTATAGAGTTAATTATATTAATCTTCCGCTACAGTGCAATCATAGCAGTCGAACTTTTAACGTTTACTTAAGCCGTACTCAGTCCAAAAAATTAAGAATATAAATAACAATGCTGCACTGTTTGTGGTCTTGATATACGTTGAAAGTTCAACTGCGATGCTTTTACTGTAGCGCAATTTAAATAGAATTCATGCTATGTTAGCAAATTTCATATTTTTCTTCTCAGAATTTCAAAAAAGCAAAAAATAAAATAATTAAGTAATGCGACTGATGCCGAGCCTTAACGAAGGCCACGCCCAATTAGTCTCCCAGTTCCTGTCCTTGTGTAAAGTTGTGAATATACGTCTCAAATGACCTCGTTGTCGACAGATGTATAGCCAAGTTAACGTTACGGCAATTTCTCTCCTGTGTACCTAGATATTGCATTGTCAAAGTCATTCGGCCGCGACTCATAGGATGTCGTTTGTAACGACAGCAAAACTTTTAGTCTTAAACAGCTTTTTTAAACATTCAATGTTCAGATATATCAAATTTTACTATAGGTAAGTTTCCACATCACCAAGGCCAGTTACAATTAATTGCTATAATATATATTGCACAAGAAGAAATGTTTGGCGCTCGCGTTTTTCAAATAAAGATTATTTGTGTTTCATTATTAAAGTCAAAGTTATAATCTTAATAAATAATATGATAGTATTTCAATGGTGTTGGAAAATTTCATTTACTAATGATTAGGTATTTATTTTTCTCTTTCCTTTGGTTTATGCGTTAAGTGTCGACCAATTATTAAGAACGAATACTTAGTTGGTCTACTATTTTTAAAGAGCTTGGCATGAAGTAAACCAGCACAAACATGTTTATATTCCGACCTTGAAGACTGGTTGACTTCCCTACCGGTGCCTCAGAGGTGTTACAACTAAATATACGATAAGTAGACACTCTTTGAACTACGTCCGTATAAGTTTGAAAATTTGACACGTTCATCATAAAAGTGGTTTTAGGACCCCAGAATATTACTAAAAAAAAAACTGCTCTTACAGACCACTGTATCTGGGAAAATACCAACTGGATTTTAAAAACACAAAATGATGGAAAACATATTGGCTTCGTTAGTTCTTAATCGGTTTTGCGCCTCGCATACAAACATACATACACACACATACACACAAATTCAACCTATCTATGGAGCCAACTTCAAGGGTCCTCCGTAGATTGGCTGCGGTTTGTGAGTGAGGCAGGAGCGGTAAGGTTGACGTTGACTGGGGAATATAATGCATTATCGCCTCTCCGCGCAAGCTACGCAGCTGGCGTGCAGTGCTTTACTTTTAACCTATCCTTTTCCCTATGGGACACTTTAAGCGGTAACTACGTTGTTTTATTTCTGGGCAGCCTAATTTGAAGTATAACGGTTGTTTTTATAAGTGTGTTTTTTTTTAATCCGGTTGTTATTTTTTTCAGATACGCAAGTCTGGAAAAGCCATTTTTGGCCATTTTGAGAAGCCCGAAAATTACGTGCCGAATTTTTACTACAGCGGCATAGTGTATAGTGTGTGTTAAAATATACAAATGTAACGCGCGCGAAAATGAATAGTTGTAACTCGTTGCAACACATTTGAAGCTCAGTTAGGGAAGCCCCTTAAGACACATGTCTAGTAGTATGTTGAAAGAGTTTCCGAAAAAATGTATCAGCGGCACACGTATGTGGTTTCAACGAAACAGTCATATTATAGTATTGCCTATTACGTCAAGAGTTTAGAAAATGTATAGATTTTTAAGCATAAAGTTAGCACGTATGGATATTTGTACTTAATCACGAAACGTTTGGAATTTACTTACCCACTTAACTCTCTTCCGCAAGCTACTTTTATTTGGCAAAAAATACTTTCCGCAGATAATTATCTAAATAAAATGTACGTTACGTTTATAAGTAAACATTGATTAAAGAACGAATTCCTTACAAGGATACAAAATGGTTACTTCTTAAGATTCTAAGCTTTGATAAAATAATTTTCGTACGAGCAATCATTATATAGCCTACTTATACTGCATCAGAACAATATGCGACTTAAACTGCTACATCTTCATTGGAAGCTTGGGCAATAATGTCATATACGAAAAGACTTAACTAAATCACGTCGCCTCTCTCAGGTTTCAAATACGATGAGTTAAAATAATTATGAAACACAGATTGAAAAAGAAACGTAGCAATTTTACAGTGGGAAAATGAAAATATGTACATTTCATTCGTAACTTTTGTTTTCACATAAAGTTCCTTCGCAGATATAACAGCTGTGGCGGGAGAATACATAGTAGTCACTCAACTAGTCTCAAATTGCCAGATTATATCGCATTTTCAGGAAACAAACAACAGTGCGACATTAATACAAATATTAAATCATGAAATAAAGCGTATTGAGTTGTGACTGTCACACAACAGTCCAGGATTGTGAATAAACCATTCGAGTTCAAGCAATTTTACGTTTTCTTTTCTTAAATTAACTGAGTAGATTAACAAATGAGGGAATAAAATTTTTAGCAGCTTTCCATTATAAACTAAGAACGGACGTATAAAAATAGTATAGGTATTATAAACTTTCAGGATCGTGTCTACCATATACAGTTATTTCCTATAAAATATTTGCGAATTTGCTAAATATTTAATATCCTAAGGTAAAAATTTCTATTGCTCCCAAAATTAATTAACTGCGGTTTTTTCTCGTTTCCTACTCTTTTACGAGTAGGTGAGGATGTAATTCCCGGGCATGTACAGAACAAAATATGCATTTGCCGACGTTAGAGAGGATTATAAATTTTAATTTATTTATCAATAAACCTATGTATTAACTATTCTATGACCGCTGTTACCTCGTGCAAGAAAAAATGTAATGTTTAAATCGTCTATGTATTGTGTGTATAATATATTGCGTTTTGGAACTTTAATGACTCCTACAGTTTTTATATTCATGCTAACAATATTTTGTTTCGTACCGTGAATCACAACCTGATCTGATCGTATAAGCGAATAAACTCGGGATAAGCTACGAGGAAAGCATTTATTGAAATCTGTATTGCGACGTTAAAACAAGAGAAGGAAGTTTGTTTAAGAACGCTGAGAAATTTTTAGGTAAAAAAAGAACGTTCCCGTTCGTGTTAATGAAGACTTCAAGATTTTCATCGACGAGACGCAAAACTGTTTCTACCCGTCGTCAGAAGAGTACGAGTTCGCTTCTACGACAACGACCAAGAGAGAAATATTAGAATTTATCCACGACTTCAACGCCGAAGATATATTTTCAAGGGGAATTATAAAGAAGAGCCTGTGGTTCAGGCCATTCCAGAGTCTACTTCGGATCCGTTGCTGTTCTGGGTCTCCGAGGGTCTCAGTTCGACGTGCCCACCTTTCGAGGACGAGGGGCACCTGGTCGCCCTCCAAGGATCAAGAGGACATGGTTGAATAGTTATTGAGGGATATTCTAGAGGCTTAACTTCCCTACCTACTACAAGACACCCTTGGTAAGACCAGCCAAATCGTACGCCGTCGTGTCAATTTATCCTTCGTCGAGAGTTGAAAAATCTAGTAAATTTTCGATCACTTCCCAAAATAGTTGATTTTGTAAAACAGCTTTAGAATTCATTTGATAATCTTAATGAGCATAAATTGTTTCAAAAACGAACTAAATACCTATGATCGTCCCGATATTTATTAACCTGAGCTGGCAAAGAATTATTAAATAAGTTTATAAGCTGTTTCAGAAATAAACAAAATTTGGGAAACAACGAGAACTCAGCACAATTCGTAGAACCCGGGTTTGCAAATTTAAGTGATGGTCAGGTTCGTACCCGAAGTAAATCACCTTGGTCACGGTAAAATCTGTCATCTGAAATTTCATTCACCATAATATTTTCTGCTTATTTTATTATTTAGTAACCTGACTAGTCTGTAGAAGTAATTTTTTTCTATTGTGTCAGTTTCACTTAACTATATTTTCTTATGACTTCTACATGCGATTAGTTTCCATTTGATCAGTAGTTATGGTTATAGAATTACAATTGCATTTCTACAGATTTGCAGATTTACCGGTGATGTTATTAAAATATAGCCGATATATTTATATCTGTCTAACCCATGAATTTTCAATTTTTTTTCCGCGCAAGTGTCCGCAGCAGACTTGTGGACATATTACGTATGATTCCGTAGTGTATATTTACTATAGACATTTCCATGTTTTACTTTTACGGACACTATTTCCGTATATGAACAGTACATTTCCGTTTAAATTGATAACGGTGTACATGAGAGTATTTCAAGTGGTACCGAATGCCAGCGGAATTTTTAGTATGTTACTAAGGAGTACTAAACAACAGTTACTAAAACCTCTCACAAACATTAGTTGGCACTGTTAAAAATAGATTTCGTTGTTGTACGGAGAATTACTGGTAAAAAATTCTCCAGAAGTGCCCGTTAATTTACGGAAGGCAACTAGCTCCACTTATGGAAACTCGCATATTTATGAGACTTCTTTAGGATGCGGGTGCAATAATGCGTTCGGTTATTTATTTAGTTTCTTCTCGCAGTTTTACAAATGTTTAGTTAAAAAAACATAATTATGTATATCTGTGTTACAAAATATTGTTTCCGTTAATTAAACAGACGTTTCCGTAAAATTGTCCGTAAATTCACGGAAATTTTAAACAGTGTACAATTCTCTTCTTCAGTTGAGTCGGAACGTACACTTTCAATCAGGATTCTTAACTTTACACCGAGTTCTTTCCGAACTAAACCGTTATTCTAAATATAGTAGATTGTATTTAAAAAAATTTTGAGAGCACTAAAATATTATTGTGATCATGGAGAATTCTTTATAATTTGCATGCAATAAATAAAAATATGTAGTAACTCTGAAATATTTCACCTCTTGTTTTACAAGAACACTTTGGTTACTAGTTTTCAAGGAATATTTCTGTAAACCATTCAAAAAAAAACAATTTTAATGTGTAGCTAATTGTTCAATTAATCGCAAACTGTAAATACCTTTCCTGTGCAATGCATATAGTTGACGGTGAACCATGCGTGTAAGAATTAAGGGATGATTAATTACACCTGTTAAAATTTCTGGAATTATTGGATTACTGAAAAAAAAAAAAAAGTGATTAGCAGAGCGTGGTTTCGATCCACGGACCTCTGGGTTATGGGCCCAGCACGCTTCCACTGCGCCACTCTGCTGCTTGTACTGTTGAGCCAATATAACGGCTACTAGTGTACGGAGACGATGTAATACTTGTGAGGCGGTACGTAAGCGAGGCAATGGCAACGAGCGTGCAGGTCTCTAAAATACCGGTTTAATTTTATCGCGAATGTCAGTGGTGTGTTTGTTGGCCAATAAACCGCGCGACTTTACACAAAACTTCGAGCGATTACGGATAAGGGCAACATGTAAATGTCCGTGATCAGAAAATATCGTTTTCATTAATTAATTTATTTATTTGATTTACATTCCATAGATCCCACTTTTATTTGGGATAAAGAAAATGTAAAAAAAAACCTACCAATATATAAGTCATTAACAAACACACACAATTATACATGTTAATAAAATAAACAACAAATGCATAACATATAACACACAATCATAATAGTCTTTTTAAACCTTAGACCAAAATTACAATACCTGTACAAACACCACAAACACGACATAAAAAGAAGAAAAAAATAAATTACTATCACATATGAATTATACCTTTTTATGATTTTTTAAAAACATGTTTATCTAATCAATACTATAAAGTTTTCATAATAATATAGTTTTTTAACATATTTAATAATTGTATTAGTATTACTAATTGCAAATTACAAATTTTGGTAATTTATTGTAAAGTTGCATACGAGAATAGTATACTCCCTTTTCAAACAGAGTTCTAAAGTGTTGAATTTTTCTTAGTTTATGTTAATTTCTCGTGTGATGTTTATGTATATCCTTGTTCACATAATATAAATGTACATTCAGTTTATAGGTGTACTAATAAATATTCATCATATAAAGTTGGAATTTTATGTATTTTTTAAATCATTCTGCAGGAGCAAAGTCTTGGATTTTTTTTTGTCAGAATACGAATGGCTTTCTTTTGCAATTTAAATTAATAATGATGTTACTTTTACACCTAATCTCATGTACCTTGTTGATTTTGCTTCTTGGTTGTTGGTGAATATGGCCCGCTATTTTGATACACATGCTCAGTTACGTAAGGGAATTCGTGAATGTTATGTATTACATTTTTAAGTTAAATCTTGGCATTAAACATTCTATGTTGAATAATGCATACCTAACAATTTTTGTAAGATGATAAATTTGAATTAAGCTCCTTAAATCATATTTTACAGCAACTAAAAAGAGGAAAATACTAAAAATGTATGATTATTTTATCGTACCAATGACATGAACTTTATGAAATCAAATTTGAAATAATTTTTTTCGGCGGCTAATGTAAAATAACATTAAAATAAGTTTGCCTCGGAAATAAAAAAATTCTTTACAAAACATGGTTACACTGTAGACAACTACTGCAATTTAAAATTAGTAATATACCTATAAGAACATAACGGTATTAAATAAGTTTTTTTTTATTCTCACCCTCATTGATTATGATGTGACTTAAAACAAGTATTCTGTAGCGAGCGTTTTGAAAGTATGTGTGAACTTGTACAACCCTTATGCATGGTTGATGTGTGCAGTTTCAGCTACATATTTTTGTTTCAGAACATGTAACTTTAGGTAGGCTACCACTGAGACCATTCTACGGGACAATTTGTTTAGTCTAAAAAAAATATCTTTATATTTTACATGCACCAATGTCTAAATTGCACTTTCAATTCCAATAGTTTCTTCAGTTATTCAAATAAAAACTGAAATGATTTAAGATGTTTAGTATTGTGTTAATGTAATGTTCAAGGTTTTCGCTGGTTACAAAACACAAAGACAAAACGACAGTTGAATGTACAGAAACGTTCTGATGTACTTATTGCAGAAGAATAAACAGAAAGGTTTTTTTTTTATGTTCCCCCATTCCAAAATCAAGAAATTCCGAATTGAAAATCAGTCAAACCGCAACAAAACGACAGATATAACCGAAAACAAACACCAAATTTGAGTTAATGAGAAATTCAACAGAGAAGACTGAGGACAACATACAAATAACTGTAAGACAATATGTGACATAACTTTCAGTCAACGAAAAATGCCAAGAAATACCGAATTGAAAACTCAGTCAAACTGCAAGCGTTAACCAACAGAACAGACGGTTGTAAACGAAAACCAACACTGACTGTTGAATTAATATGGAAATATACAAAGACGGCAGTGGTCAACACACAAATTGCTATACGACAACGGACAATACAAGTTTTAATCAACGTAGAGTGCTACATTTCGATCATTGACATCTAGAGGATGTTACAAAAAGGTACGGCCAACTTTCAGGAAACATTCCACACACACAAAGAAAGAAAATATGTGATATGGACATCTGTCCGAAAACGCTTAATTTCCGTGGTAGAGTTCAATTCCTTACATCTCGTTAAATGTCATCGTAAATAACACTTCGTACAGAAAATGTCCCAAATACCCAATGGATTGGTTCTTTACAGTGTACTTTACTTCCTAGGTTCACCGCCAGGTGGGCCACTTGACGGAAGGTAATCTGAACTGCATTGCTTGTGTTGCCACGCCACGCATTGCTGTACAGTCGTAGCATTAAGCACATTGCATCACTCGCTTAGTGTTCATCACGTACTTATTTTGCAGGCAGTGCAATGTTTACAAATGCGGAGTTGGCAGATACCCATTTGATGTACGGATTAGCACAGGATAATAGCCGTGGTGCAGCGCGTTTGTATCGAGACAGTTTTCCACAACGAAGGTACCCCGACAGGAAGACGTTTGAAGCAATTGATCAGCGTCTTAGGGACCATGGAACATTCCAGCCTATTACTCGCGACTGGGGACGACCTAGAACGACGATGACACCTGCAATGGAAGAGACCATTCTTCGTGCTGTGGACGACAACCCTACTGTCAGCGTCAGAAAAGTTGCTGCTACACAATGTAACGTTGACCACGTAGCAGTATGGAGAGTGCTGCATGAGAACCTGCTGTATCCCTACCATGTGTAGCGTGTGCAGGCACTAATGGCATATGATTGGCCTCAATGTGTACACTTTTGTGAATGGTACATTCAACAATGTGTCGATCCTCATTTTAGTGCCAATGTGCTATTTACGGATGAGGCTTCATTTCAACTAGATCAGATTGTAAATTTTTACAATCAACATGTATGAGCTTACGAAAATCCTAACGCGATTGTGGAATCACGACATCAGCACAGATTTTCTGTGAACGTTTGGGCCGGTATTGTTGGTGACGTCTTGATTGGGCCTCATGTGCTTCCACCTAGGCTCAACGGAGCACGTTATCATTATTTCTTACTGAATACTCTACCTGTGCTGCTAGAACATGTGCCTTTACACTTACGACTCAACATATACTTCATGCACGATGGAGCCCCTGCACATTTCAGTCGCATTGTTCGTACACTGCTCACTAACAGATTCGGTGACCGATGGATTGGTAGAGGTGGGCCAATCCCTTGGCTCTCCCGACCTCAAACCTCTGGACTTATATTTATGGGGGCATTTGAAAGCTCTTGTCTACAAAACTCCGGTACCAGATGCAGAGAGTCTTCGCGCCCGTATCGTGGAAGACTGTGGTACAATATGCCATACTCCAGGGATACATCAGCGCATCAGGGATTCCATGCGGCGGAGGGTAGATGCATGTATCCTCGCTCACGGGTCATTTTGAACATTCCATTTAAGAACGTGTGTTACGTAATGCTGGTACTGTCTGTTTCTGTATGCTCCCAGTCTATCATTTCATGTGAGATGACGAGACGCAATGCATTCACGATTACCTTCCGTCACGTCGCCCTCGAGACGGTGATCCTAGGAAGAAACGTACATTCTAACGAAACATTCCATTGGGTAATTGGAACAGTTTCTGTACGAAATGTTTTTACGATGGCATTTAACGAGATGTAAGGAATTCAGATCTACCATGGTAACTAAGCGTTTCCCGACATGTGTCCATATCACATATTTTCTTTCTTTTGTGTGTGTGGAATGTTTCCTGAAAGTTTGGTCGTACATATTTGTAACATCCTGTATATTTTCGATATCAGGGTCTAAACGCAACTGGTCAGATACACCAGGATACGAATGAAGTTATAATTTTATTTTTTGTTCTGCCCCTCCTCGTAGCACAATGTGATCCCAGGCCAACCACCTGTCTTAGTAGGATCTCGCGAATAAATGAGAGACCTCCTTGCAAGAAATGTCCCATCCCCCTTCTCCGACTGTAGGCATATAGGATTCCGCCCTTTGAGACGCACTTAAGTCCTGCGCTTCCCTCATACTTACATTACAACACAGTATATTTATGGTAGTTAGAAGAACTATTGGGATGGCATAATGAGTTTCAGCGAATTAAGCCGCCACCACCTCCGAATTCTATGTGCCATTGAGAACGTCAATACGATTGAGGTGGCGCAATGGTATCACGTTGGGCTTACATTCAAGAGGACCCGGGTATGATCCCTGGCTCCGGACAGCCTGATTATGGTTTTACATGGTTTCCCGGAATCGCTCCAGGTGAATACTTGGATGGTACCTTAACAAATACCATGGCTAATTCCTCTCTCAGCTACTGTCATTGTGTCAAGTTGTGGGTCACCATCTCCAGTTACCTCGCTGTAGACGAGTCGTAAAACCCACTTACCTTACCGAGTGTCAATGACGTCGCTTTCACGTACACGTACGTACCTACCCACAATATCCTAAGTCTTAAACTGACCTTTCACAATTCCCAAATTTACTTTCTTACAAGATGCTGAAGAGATGTTCATAACAATTGTAACGTAACTTATAAATTAAAAATTTTGACACTATATATAATTGTTTTGATACAAGAAATATAATTAGTATTGATGTAATGCAGTTTATATTCTCATTCTTGTTAGCAAGTGTTGCTGAATGTATTGCCACCATATATGTATATATATTAATTTTAGGTCATTCGTTTATACTAAGTACTTTGTACTCCTATGTTTTGCTATTTGAACCTAAAAACATACATTCTATATACAAAAAATTAATCTTATTATATTACGATACATTACAAAGTTTTGGATAAATTTTCATATTGGTAATCTTTTGGTGGTTTGGAATAGGTTAATTATAGGTTAGGAAGCTGTATGCCACTCGTTTGGCAAGGAACAATTTCCGCCGCTAGTTTTGCTAGTGTAAAAAAGGGGTCGCTTTATACTGGCGCTTATGAAGAGATCGTCTTTCTTCGACAATGTTAGGTAATGCACCTGAAGTTATCTTCATAATTAGCACAATCATAGATTTAGCTCAATGTCGACATAGCGCATAGTGGCGAAAATCATTTCGTTTCATTTTTTTTTTTTAATTCTTGATCACGACTATATAAAACTTCGGAATAAATTTGTGTTGATATTATTAAGTTTTTTTTTGTCGTCTTTTTGTGTACGACTATATTTATTTCCGGAATATGTTATATATTTTTGACAACAATATTAACACTGGCTTTTCTTTTTATGTTTTTTTTTTTTACTGTGGGGTTTTCTGCAACTCGACAAAATTCCCTCGCAGTGGCGTACGTCTTCAATATCGGTTCAGTATTCGTAATATCCTCCAAATAATAAAAAAAAAAAACATGTGAAAAAAATGTGTACTCAGCGTTAGTAAATTATCAATAATGAGAACAAGTTAAGACGTTTTTACGCAAAAAAAGATTACGCTTGCAAGCAACATCATCACTCATGCACCAAATGAGAATTACTCTTTTAAAAAGTTCATTTTTGAACATGAACAGTCTACAAATGAGGATATCGACTGTTCTTCAGAAATTAAACATTTTAATGTTAACCGCCTTGTAAACACAGAGTTTTGTTTCAGCTCGTGTGTTTCTTGAAATGATAACAGCAATTGAAATTATTTCGAACCAGCATTTATTCGCCTGCAAATAAGTTTTACCTTTTTGCAATTCCTAATTCCGATTATATCTAAATTAAGTAATTAAAACATTACTTGAAATGTAACAACCACATAAACGTCATGGAAATGTGTTATGCTGTTCAGTTAAATTAAGTGTTTAATATAATTTGTAGCGGAATTTTTTTTGTCGTGCGATTTTTGCCCTTGTAGATGGATAGACACAAATTGGAAATTGTTCATAATAACTGTAATGAATTATCAATATCTACTCTCTTACATCATCTCACACTTGCTTCAAACTATTTATTGTTTGACAGGAAAATTTAAGTACATAGATCCCTAATTTTTTAGCTACGGATCCATCAGCTCAGACTAACAGGAAATGGGGAAGGATTCTGCCGTGGCCTATAGTAAGAAAGCATTCGCCTGGAGTGATGTATGAAAACCATGGAAAACAGAAATCAAGAAGCCAGATGGGTACTGATTAATGTGGATGTTTGCGTAACATTTGGAATTTCATTAAAATGTTCCAGTAACTTCACGTTCATATTATTGAAATTTTTATGGATTTTAGTCTCACGTCAGAAAAAATGCATGTGTCTACGGTTTTTGTGACAGTTATTTTTTAAGTTAAAACGAAACCAGATATCAAAAATCTGTCTGGGAGTTTTGATTAAAATTGTTTTTGCTGTGATAGCTAATTTTTTCAAAGCAAGACGTTCGACTAAATAAGTAAAGTAATCATAATTTCGTCAATAATATAATTAGCTAAAACCATATAATTTACTGCCTTAAAAAAATCAGCCAACATAAAGAAAACGATTTTCAACAAAATTGTAGACACTTTTTTTATACCTGCTCTCATTTAGGCGTAAAAAAATAATATCGCTTAAAAAGTAGAAATAGTAGAGTTTGACCTTGAGCTTTAACATTTATGTGCTGACGCATGACAAGATATGTTCTGATTTCCATATTTAAATCATAGAACTTAGACGTAAGGAGATAAAAAAACACCATGTATAGAAAAGTTATCCCTTAAGGCGCCACCTACCACAATAAACACAAGAAACACAAGCAAAGGAGTGACAAGGGCATCACTGACGCGCGCACCCAGTGTCACACTGCTCTTACTGATAAGGCGCTGGGATGGAGTATAGTTTTTCTGGCATACCACTGCAACTACAATGGTTGAATCAGGACGGAGTGAGTAAATGTTGTATAGGGATAGGGTCGAGTAATGTAAGCTGGAAATGTGCTTTAAATTTGTCCTTAATGTAAATCCAATAGGAAAAATACTACGTAAAGCCCACCGCATACGGTACGGTTATTCCTCAGAGTTTTCTTACGCATTTGTCAAAGAGCTTCTAAATGAGCTGATGAAATGGTAGTGCTGCGGGCCTCGGTGAGTGATACACTGCACACGGTACTGGTTTACATGCGTGCAAGAAATGTTCTCAGCATTTACTGGAACAGGTAGTTACGAAACATTTTCACTGTTTATTTACTTTCGCAGTACAATTTATATCGTTAAACATAAATATTGCATGTGGCCTCAATGTTTATTTGCTCCCTAGTCCACTTGATGAGTCACGTGATATTGTCTTTCGTTCCCATTGGCTGAGATTAAAAAAAAAAGTTAATAAACATTTAGAGACAATAGCACCGTTTCTATTCTGAAACACCCATAGACAAGCTAGTAACACTGCACTAAGCAGCGATATTCCCAGCAGACGAGCCCGTATAGCTCAATGTGAGAATACCCGTATGCGATATCGTAGGAAATATTGTTCCGTGTGCGGTGGGCTTAAGTATGTATCAAATTTTTATTTCTTTGAACTTACAACAAAATATTACTTGGTATTAAGCAACTACATTCGGAATAGTGTCTAAAATGGAAAATAATTCGGTTTTTATTTAATTAAAAAAATACTTTTAATTCGATTTATAAGGTAGCATTACATTCGCAATTTTCACTTTACTGGGAAATTAAAAATACATCCTCTACTTACTTTTTTCACAAGCACCACCAAGCGAAACAAAAAAATAAATAAATAAGTAAATAAAATAAATAAATAACCCACCAAATTCTCTTATGAAATCTGATTTCTTATCAGAGACCAGTATTTTGGGATTTTGGAAAAAGTTGTAAAAATTTGGTATTTATAACAATTTACAACGTTCTACAGCCAGGAGGTGTGTGTCAACCATATTATTTTCTGCCCTAGTATTACAAGACTAAACGTGGTGTGCCGTTAACAGAAACTATAAATAAATCACACGTTCAAATTAAACAAATGTTCGACGTTGACTCCACAGAACAGGTCAAATTCGAAAATTATTTAATAGAAAATACGTATATAGTAAAAAAATGTATAGTTCATAAAGCCAGCCGTCTTATAACCAAGCATTATGAAAAATAAATGAAGGAAAAAAAAAGACAGTTTATCATTCGTCTTATGAAAATGCCGTAACATGTCCGTCTCTAACAGAAAGCCGCGGTCATTTATGTGGCAACCTTGCCGACATGGGTTATTTTATTATAGTTTATAATTAAAGTATATTGGCTTTGATCTCTGATACGCAGTGGCCTTCCCTGGTTAAATGTGGGACAGACGAGTCAAAGAAAACCATTACTGTAGGAGAGCTCAAAGTGCTATTCAAATATCCTTTTACTAGAGACGGTTACGGCCATGGGAAAATAATTCAACAACGTTCTCGGGGTTGGAGTTTTCAGCCAAGCGGGTGTTATACTCGCCATTAAAAATTTTTTTGTGTTGGTTAAAAAAAATAATCAACGAAATATTGAAGACAGTTAAGAAAGTAACGATGTCTTTCTTTATGCTTGACTTAAGTTCATTTTGGTTATTCACAAAAAAAAAAGTCACACCTACGCAAGAATAGGGTAACTAGAAGCTGAGGTACTTAAAACTCGTTTTTCATACAGCAACTGGATAGCAATTAATCTACCAGAGTGACACATATCGGTCACAATATAACGTGGTGTCTTTAATTTAATATGTTATAACAGTCACATATACATAACATTTTTTTCTTTTCAGTTACAAATAACCCAAATTAGATTCGGTAATACATTTACATTCGTTTAATATTACTATTAATATTGACCTCGATGAAACATAATTTGTCTCTACTGAAATAGAATTACCTAATATTTGTATTCACATGACAGTGTAAGGAGTCGGGATAAACAGAAAAAAAAATCGAGGTTAGCAGAGCGTGGTTTCGATCCACGGACCTCTGGGTTATGGGCCCAGCACGCTTCCACTGCGCCACTCTGCTCTACGTGCAAGTAATCGATATAAGAACTACTATTGTATATAGATGACGCAATACTGCTGCGGCGGTACGTAAGCAAAGCAGCGAGCGTGCAGATATAGCGGAGAGGTGCATATAAACAGGTTGAGACCGTCGCTAGCCTTGACGACAGCAAACTGAATTTTCTCGGCCCATTGTTTCTCCCAACTTCTCAAGTTCCCCTACTACATTATTGTCGTTTATGCTGACACACACTGAAGTTCTTTCTGATACGCAAGATATCAATTTAATTGGTTGAAAGGTGACAACAAATAAACGCGGAAAAGAGCTTGAACAAAAGACAAGAGAGATTAGCGAACAAGATTCAGTGCATTGAGAGTTAAATTCCGGACTATATCGAACTCGAAGATAAAATACAGTGAACGGAAACAGCACGGACTGAAAAGTTTTTATACCAAAATTTTGAATCCAGGTTGCGTGTGTTTTATAGTGAAGATACGTATTATTTGAACTGAATACTAAGTTACATAAGAAATGACTGTTAAAAAACGAGTCAAATGTTTACTATAGATTGTTTTGTTTTGAAATCATTTGTCAGTATATTTATTTGAACATATTTTTGTAGTTGTCGTTATTTCTGGAAAATTAATCAGTTTTATTTGGCTAGCCCAGGGAGATGTTAGCATATTACGTAACCAAACTATTCAATATGGCAGTTGATTCGTCTACGATCAGTTCAAACTGAGATGTTTATTTTTTTAACGGAAAAATGCCAAGTGTAAAAGAAATTACAAAAAAATATATATTAACCAGTGATTTCAAACAAAAATAAAAATAAATGTTCGTCCTTGTTTTTTTTTTATTCGTTTGCTTCGTAATTTTACTATAAATATATCTTCGCAATATTAGTCCCAGGTTCAAATCATGCTTTTATGTCAATATGGGTTAAAATTTTTATTACAAACACTTTTAATTATATTTTCAATTCTCGTTAGGTCCATGCTGATTCCGCTCCTACTTTAGTTCAGTCTGTGGTTGCTTGTGAGTGATGTTTCAACTTTCGTCCGTCAAGTCTACTCCAAGTTAAATTCTGATTGAAATTTGACATTGGAATGAGGACGGAATTGATGTATGTTTGATCAATATGTGGGGAAATACGAGATAGTGCATGCGGAGAGGTTTAAGTAAATGAAAACATCACATTAGAAAGAAGAAAGGTAAGAGAGGATACATGGCTAGTGGCTAATCACTAATAGAGAGTGGAATATATGACAGTAAAGAGCATCAACTTCGTTGACTAGTTCAATTGCAAACAGATTTAAACGTTATGACTAGAGATGGTGGAAAATCCAAGAATCTTTGGCGCCGTCGTGTTTTGCAAAACAGTGTAGCGGCCTGCGGCTTGCAGGACTCGAGGACAGTATTGTATTTTTTTTTAAACAAGTCACAAATATTCAGTAGCGTATAACCAGAGGGCCCAGTAGTTTTCGCGAAAAGATTTTTGCAGCACTTCGTTTCAGTGCCTGCACACCTGCATCTCTGCTTCGTGGCCAGTGATTGGGTGTTTCAACACCCAGTGTGTGGAGGTTAAACCCGCAAATCACAGACGTGATGATCACAATTAACCATGTACTGATTGGCACAGCCAAATGAGTAATGACTCTGCACAAAAACACTGCAAATAATCATGAAGTTGAGCTGCAGGTGTACACGTAAGACACTGAAACAAAGTGGGGCACAAATTTTCTCGCGAAAGCTACTGGGCCCTAGTTATCACTGACCTAATAATATGGGGACACGTCAATATCGAAATTGGAACGTCACATACGAACATATTTAAAGCCCTAGCAAAACGTCGACTTTCCCTGCGATATATCATAGGTGATTCGGGATAAAGTGAACACTAAAAATTCAACCTTGGAAAAATATCACTAGCCGTTACTGCATATAATTCATCTTTAACTCAAGTTGCCTTACAGCTTATATGGTTGGCAGCGAAATCACACAATATAGTTCCGTGTATTTTCATATTTAAATATAACAATTGTGAAACAAAATCAACCGAAATCGACATAACTCTATTTTGTACAATTAATAATTTTTTTATTAAACTTTATCTATTTATACTGACAGCACAATTTACCTTACACGAACAAATATGAAGTGACATGTTCAGAGAGGTTAGATATGTCTCGTCGTTAGCCGTTACGCGCGGAAATATACGATTTGGTTGAAAATTAACTTCAGCAGGGGTTTTTTTTGTGCTCACTTTATCCCGAACCGCCTATGTATAATAATGACTAGCATAACGGACGATCTCAAGCTTATTCACTGAATCAAGCGTTGAAAGTCGCCAAAGACCCTGGAGCAAGTTCTTCAGAAGGACTGCAAATGACTGTACAGTGTGCAAAGCTCGTAAAACCTGTTGACGAAACTATAAAAATCGCCAATAAGTTACCAGTTAAAATTGTAAATAAAAGGAGATTGTTCACAATTCGTGTCACTACAGTAATTATTTGTATTAATGTGTAACGTTTTTAGAGAGTTAATTGATCGAGTCCTTATTTTAGGGCAAGATAAAACGCGTATATCCTTTACAGATGGAGGCTTAAGGGACAACACTTGGCGAAGAAATCTCTTTTAACTTTATCTTTTATATTTACCCATCACAATAATTTCTGTGCTTCTACGTAAGAAACTTTCAATAATTTTGTTCAAGATAATTTTAATAATTTTTATGTATATGTGTTTTCGCCATAAATGTTTGTGCTTAAACAGATGTTTGCATAATAAGTACTAAAATAATTTTAGAAAAAAATCTATTATTTCCTAAATTATAAACATCCGTCCCTCGTATATTTGAATGGTAGCCTACCTTTTCGGCAATTTATAGTACTGGTACCAGTTGTTAACAAGGTCTGCATATTGTACAGTTGTGTGCTGTGCTCCACAGGTAACAACTTCTGTTTTACCTTAAACACGGAAGCAAAAGAATGCCTGGAAATCCTATTTTACTTTTTTTTAAACGACAAAAACGCCTTGAAGGAACCAGGTTGGTGTGGTCTCCCACTATGGTGATTCGGGTTCGAATTCTTATTGGGTTACTTGCAAATTTTTGCATGTAGAACGTAGTTCCATTCTGCAGATAATATATCGTCCAATGATGAGTGGAATGGACAGAAAAATTCAACTCCATCAACATGGCGTTTGAAAAAAATGCTCGGATTGTAACATATAAATCAACACTGTCAAGTAACACGTATTAACTGCTTTATTTCACGAAATTTACGACAGCACAGAAGAAAAATCAATAGTTATCAATATCTATCGTTATACACAAGAACAGGAACTTAGTGCACCCGGATATTTTACAACGATAAGGAAACCGTTTCAGAAAATTATAGAATAGATAGATTTTGGTGACAACGTAACAGAGATGATGCTGAGTGCTAGTGAAACTGTGAGACGGGAAAGGAGCAGCGATGAAATGCAGGGGTATGAAAAATGGGAGTGGCCCGAGATTATTCACCGGCCTACGTATTTACCCACCACATTCTGCTTAAGAACATCAGGAGCGAATCTACCATTCAACCCGCATGTCCTAGGTGAAAGACCGATACTCCACCAGCCTTCATTTTACTGTAGTTTAAAACAACATCCCTTCCGTTTTTTAGTAACAAAGGCTATTTTGAAGGAGCCATGGTGGTGTATTAGGACCCATCTTGACGAACCGGATTAATTACCTGCTGATGGGAAAATAACAGAAAAAGAACGCTCCCGCAAATCATGTCTTCAATTTTAAACTTTCTGGCTAACTTTGTAATGTTTTATTGAAACCTTCCTAGAACATTGCAGTTACTGCATAGAAATAATTTTGTACTAATTTTATTCGCATGTAATAAGAATTATAAAGCACTTCAATATGTTTTTAGTCTTCAGAGAATTTTTAAATAAACATTGAGGATGGGCCTCGTTATGCATCGAAAGGGTTGCAAAGAATAACTCCGTATAAATAATTTCCCGGCGGCCATACTTACATTCTGATTGTTTGCCTTCGGCTTGCAAAATAAGTGTTTCTCTTCGTTATAAGAAACCAATGCCAAGGTATCAGAACGGTATATTACAGTAGGTGAAAAATTTCAAAGCATTACGTGTGGATCAAAAATATATTGTGCTTTAATCAAACACACATCTTACGTATTTGAGTGCCCTTAAGAACTGTAAGTAAAAAACTCTATAACATTATTTTTTTTTAAATTTATGTAATAGTATTTCTGAAACACTTTGATATTTGTTCAGGCTTAATATGTATTAATGAATATTTCAAGAGACACTTTTTACCGCCCCCTTTTTTCTCTTGATGTTATAAATTTGGAAAAATGTTTTAAAAAATTCAGGTGCTCACACAATTACCAGAATAATGGTAAAAACATATTGACAACTCACTATATTTTATAGATACAAAGTTATGATTAAAAACACATTTCACGTATTCTAACCATCTTAAGAGTCGAAATTAAAAAATACTAAAACTATTTTATAAATATTTGTGTGAGTGTTCCATTAAAATAGACCTTCGAGTTCTAGCTATCGATTCGTAGAAAACAGTTCGTTCCCTTTCACCTCTTTAAAGATTGCATTTTAAAAAATGCATCCTTAGTGCGTACCTACGTCTTGAGAGAAAGTTAACCACAAAATTTCACGCTTCTATTCTGTTTGGTCTGTTCTGTCAGCCAGTTTTCTCTTCTATGTAAGAGGGTAGAGCAGTAATTTAAACTAAGACTCCCCGCGTCTGTATGTTAGTGTGTCAAACTGCGTCTATCGTCATCGGACACAGAATGCAAAAAAAATTGCTTTCCAGTTTTTAACACATCAACTTATTTGTAAATGCACGACCTGAGTGGCAATACATTTGAAGTAATAAATCAAGTAATCAATAATTGGTAAAGTCTTTTCGTAACAAAAATTAATTTTACGTTTAAAATTATAGAATACAAAATTTAAAAAATTATTCATACACAACACTTAATTTTAACTAAAGTGTTTCAAATACGCGACTCTGTTCGTCTGTAGTTAGGTTTTAACTTTTGGGTGTTCTGTATTCAGATAATACCGAAAACATTAAAGAAATTAAGTGTGAATTCCACAAATGATTTCTTGAGAATTTGTGTTTGATGTTCTGGTGGAAAAGTTCGTAACAGCGATAACATGCAATTTTGACTGCTGAAGGCAGGAACGTAATTTTTTCTCATTCATATCTCTCTTAGTATTTTTTCATAACAACGTATTCTATCCGTTCAAATGCATATTACAAAATAATGTTTGTTAAATTAAAAACAATAAACATATAAAATGTAGAAAATTAGTTTGACCACTTGGAATTCATTATGGGATCCGCCTGGTCGTCAAATATTTTGCAGTGGCGTCTTAAAAATAGTTAAGAAGGGCTTCCTCCCGAACTTTAAGTTTCAACCCCCACTTACGAAAAAGTGTATTTGGTACCTCCAATTAAGTTTGACGTTCCTTCATGAAACTTCATAAAAACTGACGTTTTGAGTGGGAAAATGCATCCCCGGTTTACGGTATTTGTTTTAAGAAACTAAACGTTTTATAGGTTACTAAAGTACAACTCAGTAGTTATTTTAAGATCGCATTCCAGGCTTCAAAAATTAAAGCGTTTGTTGAACGATACCTGTAAAGTATCTATTATACATTTTATTATTATATTATTATTGTTATAAACTAAACCGTTTTACTGACGTACGCTTTTACGAGCAAATGTTGCAGTGTTGCAGAAAAACCACACAATTAATATTAAGGTACCTTCTGGAATAATTCCACTA
Source organism: Medauroidea extradentata (assembly GCA_003012365.1). Taxonomy (NCBI): domain Eukaryota; kingdom Metazoa; phylum Arthropoda; class Insecta; order Phasmatodea; family Phasmatidae; genus Medauroidea; species Medauroidea extradentata. The sequence goes on along the minus strand of PNEQ01017466.1, from coordinate 9,933 downwards.
TAGCGGCACACAAGTTGTGTGGTTTTACAAAATTGTGTGGGTTGCACAATACTTGCAACACGGCAACACTCGCTCGCAATGACGCGTGTCCACAAAAACGGCTTAGTTTATCAAAACATTATACACATAAAACATTTCATTGCCGCCTTCGACCTTAACTTTTTTGAGAACTGTCGTATACACACTTTCTTTATTGGTCATACGACTATGTTTATGTTAACAAGCTGTGGAAAGAAATATATGAGCAAAAAAGGAACCTTAGCAGGTCTTAAAAAGCGTTCTCTTTGCCATGAGCAGTTTATGTGGGATGATTCCAACTGTAATTTTGTGACGTGGATGAAAATTCTACGTTTAACAGTGAAATAAAACAATATATACTTTCACATTTTAAAAAATTACTTATTAATTTTTTTTTGTAATCGTAAATTTTAATTTTACGCAAAGTGTGCCTTGAAACCAGATAAATGCAATGATGAAATTTTATTTTAAACCATATTTTCCTTCAATTGAGATAGGGTTTATAGCTTTTGGTTGTTCACACATTGATTAATATTGAAGAATTGAAAATGAAATTAAATACGAACTACAAAATAAACACTTAGTTATATTCTTCTCATTTATTCTGAGCTGTAGTAAAATACATCTCTTACAGGTAATTTTCACTTTTGGTTGTTAAAAATATTGTATAATTTAAACTACTTTATTGAAACCTATTTCCTGGCCTTCACTAACACATTTTCCAGACTAACAACTGACATAAAAAACACATATTGTACAAAAAACAAGAAACTTAATTTTTTTCGCTATTCGACCACCACTAAAAATTCTGCTAAACTATTTTCGTTTTGCTACACCACGTGCGTCAATTTTTGTTTCAGTATTACAAGAACACTAGAAACACTCATAAAACGCTGTTTTATGTACACGGAAGTTGAAAACGTTTATGTTACAGCAGATAGAAAAAAAAATCTATTTTTGAGCGTGTTATAGTTTACCTTATAAATATTCCACGTTGTCTGCTCACAAACGTCAAACATTAAAAACGATAATATATTGTATTTACAACAATAGTAAGGTGTGATTGATTAAGCTACACAGACTCGTTAACACTTTCACTATGTATCCCAAAACTGTTAACAACAGTGGCGCGTTGGTTAAGTTACTCCCATCTTTATCATATTTACCTTTTGTTGATTCAGACATTATATGCAACCGAATAAAACAATCGAAAACAAAATTACATTAATACGGTAGTAAACAGAAATCCGTTTGTCATTTTATACTGAGTTGACTAGAATTATTATTTTTTATTTATTGTTGTCAATATGGTATAGCGAAATTGAACACTCTAAGTTCATCCTGAAGTGGGATGTGAAATTGACGGAAAGTCAATGCTAAACGTGTTTATTAGAAATGTTACCAGACCCAACAATTAAAGGTCGTTAAAAAATGGTTGATAATTCACTGGACATGAGTTAGTTTAAATAGAAAAAAAACTTCAACAGCATAGCAGAGCGTGGTTTCGATCCACGGACCTCTGGGTTATGGGCCCAGCACGCTTCCACTGCGCCACTCTGCTTCCCTGTGAACCTACCCTAAATGACAGCTACGGGTGTGGATGATACAATAGTTACTGACGTAGCGGCTAGCGTGTAAGTCTCCAAAGATTTGTTCGTACATCAGAGAACGGCATAGTACCCTACCAGTAATTGAACTTGTAATTTACAAAAAAGCTATCTTTGAATAAATTCTTCAATTTGGGGGGAGGGGGTGTATTATAAACTGAAGCGTTTTTTATATGCGACATTGCTGGCTAGTGTTGCTGAGTCGCAGGAAACCCGTAGTTAAATAAAATGGATAGACACGAGAAAATGAACCTTTAAAAAAAAAAAAAAAAAAAAAGCAAGACAGAAGTGGCTGCGGTATCCTCCTCCAAATAAGCCACAAAAGATTGAAAAAAAAATCCTACTAAAATATTTAATATATTTTGACCACGGTAACAGACAATGTATTGTTACAAAAAACCGCTAAAAAAAATTTAAAAAGTATTATTTTGCACTTTCAAATCAAAATTTTCCCGGAGAAGGATCCCCGGACCCCTCGTGTGGTCGGTCGATGTTCATTTTTATATTCTCATGTTAAAACTTCCCCCCTCCCATTCTTTACACAAAACCTGGCTACGCCACTGTATAATGGAAATCAAGTAACGACGACGGCAAGTCAAAACAGAAAACGTTCAATCAATGTGCATGAAAACTGTATTCATTATGTACCGACTATAGTCCTATTTCGGATTTACCCAATTGTTTGTTGACTGCAACCATTTATGGCTTCCTCGGTTTGTTTCTTAGTATTTTTTGTTTATTTTCTCACGCTTTGCTGTCTCTCCTATACATGAAAAAGAACACTGACTGAATGAATGAATGACTACCGGACCTAGCATCGAGACATTTTTGTGTAGTTTCTCCTCAGGTCGTAGGCGAGCACTAAGAAGAGATTTTTCAAAATTTCTATAACAATTTGGCCAACTGACAGCGACAGTGAACATTAAATTTCCAGCATGTTCCTATGTTTGGATAGCGTAGATAAAAATTATGGTTTAAGACAATGATTACGAAAATATTTTTGTAGAACCTAATTTCAATATCGAAGGATCTATACATTGTTTTGTCATTAATGTTTGTTTATTTTTACCCAAACAATTTATGGCAATGAATGAAAAATATATATTATATTTAGCAGTCGACAACTAGTAAACGGAAGCTTCAGTATTTATATGAGAAAGCACATCATTTGAATGGATATCCTTTAATGGATATCATATTAATTGATTATTAAAGAGCCTAATGTTTAGATGGCGCCCACTAGCCATAGCGCGCAGAGCAACTGCCACCTTCTCCCCAAATACTTTTTTTTATTTCTCAAGATGGCTCTGTGTGTATATGTATAGAGCTAATTGTGAAGAAGAATGAGATAAGTGATAAAAGTGGGGTCCAGTGGATTACGAGGCTGTGGATGAATTGTATAACATGGATAATGAGAAGGACGATGAACAGTAGGTGGTAGATGGTATAGCATTTGAGAGATTTATGACAGTAATAGCATGAAAAAATATAAGTTTAAGATTATCACTCGTGGCCTGTGCCACTGGTACTACGACTTTTCGATTTTTATTTTGGTCATTAGTTTTAAGTTTGTTCTCAGAATTGATTGGATGTTTGTAACAACACGTGTCTATAATCTCCTAGGTGATTTGGTCAACGATGACAGGAAAACTAACCGAGTTAAGTACACGTGGTTTTTGGTTCATTGAAGTAGAAATATGTGATAGTTGTTTTTACTGAGACCTCAGTGTGATTTCCCTCAGTAACACAGAGCACGTCCAAACGATGCTCTAGCCTTAGCCACGTACTGCGAAACATGTTTGCTTGGATGCAGAGATTTCATTTCTGGTACAGATCTTCACATCATCAAGCAGCATGATCAAACTATATTAAAACCATACTATCTTACATGTATAAATTGTGAAGTGAATTTGTTGACATTTTTAAAATTGTTCCGCAGATTTTTAACTTAATGAAAAAAGTTCTAAGAGCCATTATTTTCAAAAACCTATTATGGCATAAGCAAAACACCTAAAACTCGTGTCGGTGAACTATTTATTACATATGTGTCGAATTTGATACAAATGTTGATACATAGTTCCTTTAGACATCTCATGCAATTAAGGAATGTTCAAATAGCCAAAATGTTTATAGTATAAACACGGCATGGATTAAATACAGAAACGTCAAGTTATTTTACTAAATCTATTTGTGCCCCGTGTTTCATGAAATTATGAAAAAACAGATCCTTAGATATCTTGAAAGTTCAAACCATGTTGTAACGACCGTCGTTGTAAACATTTTACACGCAATTATAAATACATTTTATACACTTTATTAAGAGCTGTATGTGTGTCAGGTTTGATGAAATTCGGTCCACCTGTTCAATATTTTAAGGGCGCACACACACGTACACACATACACACAAATACGCAGACAAAAGGATGATCTAATAAGCCTAATTTTTCCTTCGGAATGTAGCACGAAAATTTTGAACACTTTTGATTACAACTCGGAAGAAGATATTGACTTAATTGGTCTATCTTCCTCTTTTTAATTACTTGCTATGAGTATGTAAGTTTGTTTATAATAGTCTAAAACAATAGAAGGTTAACACAAAAATTTTAACGTAACGTGCACTCATTTTCTATTTTTGTCGTCGGACACGTAATATGGAAGCGTAGAAATGTGGACTCAGTTTGGCTATATGAAAGGCCAATTTTTTATAAATAATAATAATAATATATGTTCGTTTTTCAACATTATATCTGTTCAGTGCAGACAACGTGAATATTTATGCAAGAAGATAAATACCGCTAACAGAAAAAATGTATATATTCTTCTTTGCTCGGAAAATGACATTTCCATTTGTAGAAAGGTTCTAGCACTCTCGTAAAACTGATAAAATTATTAATATCGTCGATATAGAGATCCCAACTAAGTCTGGTTGATTCTTAAGTGTAATGTCTTCCGTTGCCGTCAGACGGCGTGTAGAGCTTTCGTCACATAACTGTATTTTGGTAATCGTTCAACATTTTTTAAATTAAGTCAGCGTACGAATACCATTTAGAACTGATTCTGCAAACTCATTTCCACACACAAGAAAGAATTCCCTGATGTTTAAATGAAAAAGTGAAACATCTTTCTGCACAAAATATTGGGAAAATTTCAATTTCACTCGGTGCTGCAACGCCACTACAAATTATCCGGTCGGTTTGATATCACGTATTTTATAATAAAACACCGCAGCACATTTCATTCGTTGGCAAGTTGTAGGTTAGGTGAGAAAGTTTCGCGGCCGAGCCGATGAGTGTGAAGTGAGGTGAATGGACAACCTAATATCCATTCCCGAGCCGGGATTCGAATACAGGGACTCTCGCACACAGGGACTACGCTACGAAGGCCAACTAGCAAGTTGGCGCCCATAAGGGAGGTTAAATAGCATGAAACATTTCTTCTGCATGCTTGTATGTTTAATGTTTTTTTTTATTTTTATCAAATACTAGTCTGAAAAATGTGTAAACGATGGTATACGGTGATGCTTGAATTATTATTATCGTCGTAATTTTTCTGTCACTCTTAGTACCTCTTTAGATGTACAAAAATCTAAAGCTAGCTCTGATTGTCTAATTATATTAAATACTCCTGAATGGGGTTTACCAACTGTGAGATGTGGACATGTTCTTTGAATCTCGAGAGCTGCCAAATATTAACACAACGTGTGTTTTGCGCTGAATTGCTCTCTCTCTCTCTCGCTCTCTCTTTCCTGGTCGATATATTTGGTGGCGCGGTAGGGAGTGAGCCAGAGGAGGGCGAACCAAGGACCAACAAGGTCAGGGATACGCCGTGTTTAGAATGAGGATGAAGTATATTTCGTGTACTGGACACTCCCATTACTGGCAATAACACCGTCTTGGCTAACTTCCCTCTATCCTTGAACTTGCTCGCACAACCCTAGAGAGACCATGTTCAAGGCATCCTAAGCTCTAATGGAAAATCTAACGTACACCGGTGCGTGACGTAAATTTCTCTTATAGTCAAATTTACAAAACGTCAGTACATTTTGACAGTAACGAGGTTGCTTTTTTTTTTTTTGTAGATGTTCGATTAATAGAGACCCACGGAAATTTCGCGGGTTCTACTACCAGCCGGCTTGACTCCTCTGTTCTGTGTACACTGTCAGCTACTTGTTTTCATTGGCTGTTGCTCTAAGGCTAGTCGTACATCCTGATTTCGGTTTCAAGAGTTTTCCTAAATCACTCCAGCTGAATGCTGGGATTGTTCCTTCAACAGGCCCCGGCAGACTCCTAACCTCTTCCCCATGTGTTCCTCTACCAATGCCTCGTGCTGTTCGAGGGTACTTAAAACGCAAAATAAATAAATACAAGGGTCTGCACAATAGAGCGACGCTGCGACAACGACTCCGCGATAAAAACGACTAACCAATCAGAGGCGAGGTCACAGACGACGACAAGTACGACTGCGATGAAACATTACTCTAACGCAACTATGATTGTCATTTGCGAACAGGAAGAAGAAATACACTCTTAAAATAAATAGTAAGTTTGCCACACGTGCGTGTATGAGAGCTAAGAAAGTAGGTATGGTAGAATAACTTCCTAGACATGCATGGTAGTACTCCTAAACTTTTTGATAAAACAGTGAAAGTTACCAGACTTGTATTGTAACAACGATAAAGGTTTGCATATTTACAAGGCGGAAGTATGGTAACTGTCCCGTACTGAGTTTAGGTTAATTACTTCCTTAAAATTTTAGGAAGTTTTTTTACAGTATATGTAAATAAACTAGCGCGACTACGACGAAGAATAATAATACTTATGTAAACAAACAACAAAACTGAACGTAAATATTAAAGGAAACGATGTCGGCAAGGTGTCGAGTTTATATCGGTCACGAGTTCCATTAACAAACAATAACAGCTCGTTTGTCTCATTTAGCTTCCGATGTTTGACGACAGAGGTCAATGTAAGGCATGAATCGTCTCGCAGCGTTATAAAATCGAGCGACGACATTTCACGTGCGGCATTCACAAATCGCACATCGCTGTCACAGCTTCGCACTATCGTACACGACTTGAAAAGAGGCGGAGCTTCAGTCAAGTGTGGGATACAATTCATATCTCCATGGATACCGCAGCCGAACATAACCTTCGTTTAGCTGTTTCGCTCCACATGTCCCGGATAAGATGTACGTCATGGAAATTGATTATTTGTTTGGAATTTGCCGTTTTTTTTTTCAGGTAAACATTAATCTTATGTATTTGCGTATCTTAACCATGAAATTGAAACTACTATTTTTTACAATTGCGTGCAAATCTATGAATGCGCAACATTTTTGCTTTCTGCTATTACCAATAACAAATCAGCATGTTTGTAAACAAGCTTTGTTTCCCACAGTACTTTTCCTCTGCGGTGACGTCAGGGGGCGTTTACTTCAAGTCGTCCATTAAGGGCGTTCACGTGGCAAAAATGAAAAATTTATTACTTGTACGAGATAGTGTTCATTTTATAGGTGTTTTTTTTCCACTTGCAAAAAATTTTTTAAACTCTTATAGCACTCCCATGGTGGCATGACAAAGTCAAAATTTGCAAGTTATGGGAACATAGGAATAACGAAAACCAACTGACGCAATAAAATAAAATAATATACACTGAAATTATTATGGATAATAATCTATAGGAATTTAAAACACATATTCAAATTATTTTGTACTTTTTAAAAAAATCTGAAAATTATGACAATTAACTTCATTTACGAAAATTAAAAATAAGAAAAAAATTACTTTACTCTATGTTTTTAAATATTTTAGCATGTGGCCCATAATATTTGATTTCAGAGTAAATATTTCATTCGAGATAGTCACTTCTTTTTTTGTATTTCTATGCTCCCGTAATTTGCAAATTTTGATTTTGACATGCCACTATCAGAAAACTGTGAGAGCTAAAGATTTTTTACAAGAGGAAAATGTAGTCACAAGTAACGTCTATAAAACGAACATTATATCGTGCAAATACAAAATTATGATTTTTTTGCCACGTGAACACCCTTAAGTAACCAATTGTGTGCAGAAAATTGGTATCTAACATCTTCGTAAATGAATTCCAAAAGTTTCCGGCTCTGTCAATACAATTTCATTCGGTACTCAGAGTAAAGTTTTTTCCTGCATTGCGACTAGCATTATACGTATCTAAATAGTTAGTAGCCTCTAAACTTTCCAAATTCACTTAAGACACACGATGTGCTAAAATATACACATCATTGCCTTGAGACGACAGTGTCTCGAACATAAAGGAAGCAGGTATAGATAAGATAAAGGACGTGGCAGTACATTTGATGTGAGTAAAGAATGCACAGAATGACGGAATCAATACCTTCAAACGAACACGTCAGAACGATAACCGACAAACACGGAATGAACGAGAAGCCCAGTGATTTAAAACCCTAAAACTGTGTAAGAAGCAGAGTGGCGCAGTGGAAGCGTGCTGGGCCCATAACCCAGAGGTCCGTGGATCGAAACCACGCTCTGCTAATAAGTGGCATTTTACTTTTTATCTGTCTCCTTTAATATTTACAGTCATTTTATGTTAATTACATCAATAAATATATGCTATACTATAGATGGTTGTGTTTTAAAATTCACGCTTACTTATTTTAGTTCTAAATTTTAACAAACACGAGCACGTTTTATAGTGCGCGTTGGTTCGAATCTGACCTCAGTTGAAGGAAAACTTTTTCTTTGCAATAACTCTCTGTAGCTTATATTGAGTAACATACACATACGTACACACTTTAATACATACCTGACATTTACATACAATATACATTCATACTATGTACTTAAACATTCAAACATGCACACATAAAATCTCAAATACAAACATTCACAAGAACAAACAAAATCCTATTTACGTTCACACGCCATATACAAATATGTATATATTTATTGTATCGGCTCCGACATACAGGAAACCTAAGCCCGTGTGTTTCTTGGAGTCCTGTAAAAATATTATTAGTCAACACTTAGTTTAGAATTGATGAAACTGGGTATCAGAGCTGAAAATTAATAAATTATGTGCAAATTCTATCAAAACGCTAATGCAATTTACTAAGTAAAATAATTTATAAAAGTTTTAACAAAAATTTGAAATTAAAAAATTATATTAAATGACTGAATGAATTTGGTTAAATTGAAATATTTTTTTTAAAACTCACCATTGTAAAATTACTAAAACAGGCAACACTTATACACTTTCTTTACCGGAAAAAATAAAACATTACTACATTAGTCTTCGTATTACAATTAACATTTCACGTGTAAGTGTGTAGGTGTTCAAAATTATTCTAGCATAATATAAACTTAAGGGGGAGTGTTAGACAATTTTATTGTATTTTCAGTTTTTGAGCCATAAAATTTATTAAAATTGTATCAACAACATTTTATCTTTGACAGAGCATAGGATATATTCTCGGTAAGCTGCTAAGCATAAATAATAATGGAATCTTTCATTAATTTTGTCATACAGAATAATTGCAAGAATTACAGGTTAACGTTCAAGAATTATCTTGCAAAGTTCATTCCCAAGAGTAGAAACGCTACAAAACGACACTACAAAAAATTTTAAATTTTACGATGCGGTTTTATTTATTTGCATATAGGCTGAGGTTGAATTCGATCGACAAACCATGGGAGGTGATTCGTGAGTAAATATTAAATATGCTCACATTATCAACGTGTTGTGTCTTAACTTAATATTAACGAAGAAATTTACTTTTGAAGTTAGAATTTCGGTACGGTATTATCCCAAAAATGGGAAATTTAATTACTTGGAAGTGTGCTTATTTATTACTCAGGAACCACCTACAGTGGTTTGTCGGTCGAATTCAGTCACAACCTTTGTGTGTGTGCATGTGTGTGTGTGTGTATATATATATATATATATATATATATATATATATATATATATATATATATATATATACACATACACACACATACATACCTCGGCGGCATAAGACACTATATCACAAAAATCATATTTTTTAGGAGAGCGGTTTGAAGATCGTGATCTACTAGTGAGTTCAGCTGGTTAACACTAAGAAATGTGTTTTTTTACAGAACTTAGACTTTGCGTTGTATGTCACTAGAAAGTACTTAAAACTGTGGTAATATTTTATTAAAAAGAGTATTTTCAGAAAAAGTGGACACATTGTCTTATGCCTCCGAGGTGTGTGTGTGTATATATATATATATATATATATATATATATATATATATATATATATATATATATATATATATATATATATA
>PNEQ01017465.1:0-64228 GCA_003012365.1 Medauroidea extradentata | reverse complement strand
TTTCATATTCCTCATATCCGTCTTCCCAGTTTAGTCCGTGATAATTTTTTGTAAGCCATTTATTTGTGCGCATACTTTTCTTATCCAACAATTTCCAATGAAATGGTGGCAGGAAGCTATGCGTTGTCACTTTTCCATTCTGGTACGCTATGCTAACCTCTTTAAGAATAAATCCGAGTTGAGACTGGAAGCCCTGGATGCTTGCGTACATGATGACGTCCAAGATCGAACTGAGCTTAAGTTAGTATTTTCACCACTTTATCTCTTGCATTGTAGGTTGCCAAACGGTCATGGATAATAAGTGCATAGGCCTGTGTGCTGGCAGGTATATTCTCTGCTGCAGTCATTTCAATGCGACAGTCTATTACTCCGGTGTTTATACGATCGTCTTGTTTACTTACATCAAATACAAGGAGCGGGGCACTGTTCATAAACTCATCAGGTTCGAGTGTTGTTGATGCGTCGTTTCCATAGTATGATTTCTGAAAATCTGCAAACATTTGGTATGCCATCATGAAAGAACCATTACTGAAATTTGTGTTCAGGTCCACGTATGGAAAACTTTCAGAGTTCAAATATACTTTGGCATTCTTTATATTGATGTGATCAAATTTTGAGCGATCTGCACTTGTAGTATTCTGTCTTCCCGTCTGGAATGCTAGAATTATGTAGCGTGTTTTTTCCGTTGCAAATGAAGATTTAACATTCCAATTCACATTTTGAGACTGAGTAAGGGCCGGGCAAGTTTCCAAACTCCACGAGCGGAAGGCTACGTCTATATTCCTCCCTTTCTCGACAAACTTGAGCAGTTTTATTCTCTCTTCCATCTTAACTTGAACGTGTGGCAGCAGCCACTCTATCGATTGTAAAGAGAGTGTTGTGACCTCTGGGTTTTCTGCAGTATCCAGTAAAGCATTTGTCTGAGTATTGGCTAAAAGTATGACCAACTCTTGTTTAGAATTCACTATAATAAGTTTGTAATCTTCGGCGAATCCTAGCAACGAGGAAAGACGTACACATATTTCAAATCTTCCACCTTTGTACACAGGGACTTTTTAATTTAGTTCGATTCCCCATCCAGCCATTTTGGCTGCGGGTAGTTGGTTGTGTGTTAGAGATAGGTAGTTCCTCATAGTAGCTGTAATACCAATATCTCTTGTCTGATCAACCACGACACCATTCAGTTCATAAGCAATTTTATTAATCATGTGAAGTACTCCATTTCTAATTATCTTGGTGGTTACAGGTAAGGCATTTCCAACCTTTGCTATAATGCCTCTGAATCTCAAGTATGAGTTGCATGGTAAAGTATAAATGTCTTGGTTTTGCACTGGTATTCGAACCTCGGACGACAGCTGGTATGGTCCGGGTAGGTATAGCGAATAAACATGGAATTCAGTCTTTGTAATGGAGTCCTCGTAACTAACGGGCTCGTCCACATTCAGTATTTCCGCTTCCATTCTTCTTGACTTTGAAGCCTAGACTCTTCAAGAACACAATATTTTTATGTGTTAACACGCTGGTTGCTCGTGATACACTAACCTTTGGCTTGGTGGGGAAACTTGTTTTTATAATCTTTTTTCTAAAACTCAGGCCCATCTTTCTTCAAGTGTAAATGCAATGTAATTTCTTCGTTTCTGAAGTTAATCAGTTTATCATCCTGGTCGACTATACGAACAATAATTTCCTGCACGTACTTTTCTATGATTGGTGCATAAATTAGATTTTTCGGGACTTCTACCAGTTTGAATCCAGGTGGAACAGTCGCTGATAACTCGTGAAGTGTATGGTTCGGTTTACCATTCAGATATGAGCCTGTTACAAGATTGCAGTTTACTCTTGTAACATTCACCGGCAAAATGTTTACAGGCAGTGTAGACTGGTGTATTTTACCGCTCTCATACACATTGTGTTCGAATCCCAGCATGGATGCTAGAGTATCTTTCTCGGTAAAGTCAATATCGTTGCTGCACAACAATTCACTTTTCAAAGTGTTTGGATTTCCTCGCAAGATAAAAGTTATGTCAGGACCTAGTTCTTGCTTGATGTATGCTGCAATATCTTCAATCTCATACGATCCTGTCGGTACATTAACCTCTTCAGTAATGTAATTTTTTATGTAGCGAAATTTACAGTTTGAAGTGTCCACATTAGGCACAGAGAAATAAGTTTGGAAATCAATTAGTGCTACTGACCACGAACCTTTTAAATCTAGTGCCGGGAAATGCACGGAGCGCAACTCCGAGCTCTTGCCCGTCAAGATCAATGTTACAGACATGACTGATGTAAAGTAGTGCTTGTGCCAAACATTTATTAATCGCTAATTAAGAACTTGAGACATAAATGACCACAGTTCCATTAGCTAGGTAATTGCTCATTGAAATAATTATAACTTAGTTCCATCCCCTGAAAATACTTGCGCACTTCTACAGGCGGGCGAAGGTTTCCAAAACTGTCGTAGTAATCAACATTGTTTCCATATTTTTTGTAAGCGACCCAGTGATTTCCTCGGCCATGGGCCGAATCTAAATTTATAATTCCACATTTATTACGTCTTGGTTTTGATGGTAATTTGTCTCTCATGAACACACCCCTGAAATTAGGTATTTGTAATTTCCTAGCAAACTTTAGTAAATCTAGGTTTGTTAGTGGTCGATTGGGTGTTACTATTTTATAGTACTTTAGGATTGCTTCCTTCTCTTTCTGGTTCTTTTTTTTTTCAGACATCCCCCACCCACAGGATAATGTCTTAGGTAAATGCCTTTCCCATTTTTTGACCCTAGTGCAATAGCTTCCATGTTCTTGTTGTGACGATGAAGTTCATCCAACTGTTTGCTTGGTTTTTCGATGTATTCACTGCTCTAGCAATACCGCTAGCCCCACCAATCAGACCTCCTAGTGCGGCCAAGCCAGGCAGAAGTAGAGGCAGGAAGCCTCATTATTTCTTGCCTGCTTTCTTATTCTTTCGTGTCTTCTTTTTCTTCTGACTAACCGTACTTTTGTCAGACTGCTTAGATTTAATTCGAGTGTTTGTAGGGGTGTATGGACTACCCTTTATTCGCAAGCCCATTCCTCGCTTGACTTTAGTCTTCATGATCTTGGATACTCCCCAAGCAGCTACTCTTTCACCAAACTTTGATTCCTTGGATTTAGCAATCTTCTTTGCTCTGTTTGCAAGGACAGTGTCAGCAGAGTGTCTATCTTCCAGCTTGTTACTATTGGCATAAGCTATGTCGTGCTCCTTGCACGCCTCATCCAAATCGTTAACTCCGACGTCACCACGCTCGAGGCTCTTCTTCAGCTTAGTTCCTGGTCCACAGAATCCGTACCCAGGAATATGTGCCTCGAAGGGTAGGTTATTTATAAGAGTATTCACTAGTCCTCTTCCGCTCTTGATCTTACTCCTATGAGGCATCACGATACACTGAGTTAAAATTACTTAAGTACTTGTTTATATGTATATTTTATTCAGTATCATTCGAGACTTTGAACAGTACGGACGTCAATGATGCACCTCCTCTGTCACTTCTGTCGTAAAGTATTTACTGCTTTCTGCAGTGTACAGATACATGAAGCAAGTACATGTGCAATGAAAACTTCAAGAACAAAATTTCAGTGTAAACTCTGTCATCGTCAGTTTGCCAGGAGTGATTCTTTGAAGAGACATAGTAAAACCTGTATAAGAGCTTCTCCCACCACAGGCACCGCAGGCACCACACATATCACCTCAGGCACCGCACATATCACCGCACATAGCACCACAGTCACCGCACATAGCACTGCAAGTTGGTGGTAATATACATATCGAAAAGCAAGAAGTTAGTTTACCCATACGTATTACTACCGAAGATGAAGTCACCTCTCACGAGTCAAGACATGGTCCCCTCCTTCCCAATACTGTACGTTGCATCATTGCAGGACCATCTAATTGTGGTAAGACATGTGTGCTCTTAAGCTTGCTGGAGGAGCCCAATGGTCTCCGGTTCGAGAATGTGTACCTATACTCGAAATCATTACAACAGCCAAAGTATCAGCGACTTGGAAAAATGCTAAGTTATATTGATGGTCTCGGGTATTTTCCATTCAGCGACAATGAAGCGGTGGTACCACCAAGTCAAGCTCTACCAAATTCTGTGTTTGTCTTCGACGATGTAGCCTGTGAGAAACAGGCATGTATCCAGGAATACTTTTGCATGGGAAGACATATGTCAGTAGATTCCTTTTACCTGTGCCAGACTTATTCACGTATTCCCAAACAGTTATTGAGAGATAATGCGAATTTGTTGGTTTTGTTTAGAATGGATGACTTGAACTTGAGACACGTTTACTCCGACCATGTTAATACAGACATGACTTTCGATAAATTCATAGAGGTGTGTGCTTTTTGTTGGAGTGATCCACATGGCTTTCTTGTAATAGCTAAAGACTTTCCTCTACTTAAAGGGAGGTACAGGCGTGGATTTGATCAGTTCATAAGTCTTCGTCAGTGAGAGATGAGCTACATAATTTCAAAGTTTGGCCATATTGGCCTGAAACGTAAAATGGAAAGTTGTTTAGTGCCTACTGATGATGGGAACTGTAGTGCCGAAGGGAAAAGACTTAAAAATATTGCAATTCCGTTAGAAGATGGAGATGCTGTTAACAAGGCATATATTTACACCCTTCATGGTGATTTGATTAGTTTAATACAAAATGTGCTAGACAGAACAAGTAATGATATTGCAAGCATGATAAAAGATGTGGATGTTAAACTTGGGACTATTCCTGTTGATGTGGAGAATTTGCTCGACAGGAAACTTAATGAAATAGAAGGTCTGACAAATGAAACTTTTGCATGGACAAAGTCCTGGACCAGATTACAATGCACCTTAATAAACTTGAAGCCTCGATTAAAAATATTGAAGACATGCTAACATCTGCTTCTGACCTGCCACCAGTTATAGTTTTGGAAGGGAAAAATCAAAAGCCACGCTCTAGACCACCACCTAAGAAAAACAACATATAAATACCCTGTCTTGTCATTATAAGTAAGTAGTACAATGTCTGACATTGTTGGTGACTTACACGCCGTGATTAAAAGTATTCACGCAAAGTACTTGACAGCTCAACATGCTAGAATGGAACGTGATATGATTAATGAAGAAGCTTTCAAACCTATAACAGACAGACTGAACAGTTTAAAGCCAAAACCACCACCGCCTGTGACAGTGAAGAAGGAAGAAGAGCCTCAAACTATAGTGAAACGCAAGAAACCTCTCCACGAAATTGATGAAGATGATTTGCCTCTCTCTGAGTGGAAAAGAAAAAAGGAACAAAGCACAATGCTTCATGATTACTTGACAAACTCACGGTCCAAGGATAGGACACATGGAGTATACAAGCAAAATAAAAAGTATTTCTTGGGAAACAAGCAAATTTTATTCTTGCCTAGTAGTGATGTAAAAGTAGACACCGTCGTAATCAAGCCGGTTTCTGGACTCTACGAATTACTGTTTAAACAAAATCCAGGAACTTATTCGCACGGTGCCCTGCAACAGTATAAACGACTTTTGAAACTACGAGTGCTCATTTGAAGAATAATGATTCTAGCAGCAATGAATATAAGGATGGAACACACTCGAAATTCAACATTATTTCCCAGCTGTTCCCTGATGTAGGAGCTACAATAGGATCTGGTCTCGATCTACATAAAAAAATAGAAGATGGGAGACTTTCAGAACATGTATACTGGAATGATGCTAATGAAATTGTAGACAGATTGAGACTATTAATTGCTTCTCAGCAGGCTGGAAATAATTCGCATACAAATGAAATATCTAGCATTATTGAAGAATTGCGTGAAGACGGATACATAGAATGAGTCGTCAAAACATTGCTGGGGAGCTGCACAGGCCTGCAAGGCGAAATTATCCTCGGCGTAAAGTACATGTGTTTGGTTTGAAGGACTTGTATCAAGCAGACTTGGTTGAACTGATTCCTTATGCTCGCATGAATAAAAGTTACAAGTACATGCTGACTGTTATTGACTACTATAGTAAATATGCGTGGGCAGTGCCCGTAAAAACTAAGAGTGGTAGGGATGTAACAAATGCGATGAATATTGTTTTGAAAGATAAAGGTCCATGCAAGAATCTACATACGGACCTCGGCAAGGAATTCTACAATTTTAATTTCCGAGCCTTGATGAAGCAGTATAAAATAAACCATTATTCAACCCACAGTGGTCTCAAGGCTAGTATCGCCGAACGTTTTAATCGTACTTTGAAGAATGAAATGTGGAAAAAATTTTCAGCACAAGGAAGCTACAAGTGGTTGGATATATTGCCTCGTCTGGTCTCGAACTATAACAATACAGTACATGGGACCACGAACATGAAGCCTGTGGATGTCGTGGACAACTCTTTACTGCACACTGTTTATAAAAATGAGAAGAAACTGGACCTGCACAAACCTAAAGCAAATGTTGGAGACTATGTAAGGATATCGCGAGTGAAGGGGACATTTACTAAAGGCTACACACCAAACTGGAGCACTGAAATATTTTTTAAAGTGGTCAAGATTCGACACTACGAACCAAGGGCCTACTACCTAGAAGACTTGGAAGGCATGGCTATTCGAGGAGGATTCTACGGTGAAGAAATTCAAGTTACCAAGTATCCAAACATGTATTTGGTTGAGAAGGTATTGAAGAAGAAAGGAAAGAAGGTTCTTGTGCGATGGCTGGGGTTCGATGCAAGCCACGACAGTTGGATTCGTCAATCAGATATTATGTATAAATAAAGCGAATTATGTATGAAGGAATAAATAAATATATTATTTTAAATCTGAATTGTGTTGTTATTATTTAAAATCAAGTGTTCTTTTACTGGGAATAGTATAAGACTTGTACTGAGAATGTCTGGAGGGCAGTCTGTGATGACTACACGTACACACTTTGAGCGTGTTGAAACTCGGGGCGATGAGCTGGTCGGTGCAGATTTGTCATCTCTCCCTCGCGAGGCGCTGGACTGTCCAGGTGCCTAATCGCTTGGGTCATTAAGCCTGCTGACGCGCGGCTCTCGTGCGCGACCGCTCCATCACTTCAGCTAGTAGCTCGCATGCAAGTTAGGACCAGCCTATTATCTAGGCAACTTGATGGCATCTGTGGCCATTCCCTATGGCTGGTGACGTAGGTAGTGACCATATGAAGGAGGGCTGTCTTGCAACATACTGGATGGTGGGGAGGGGATGCATATAGGGGGGTTGGAGATTGTGCTGGCTGAATGCCTGTGCGTCACAAGGTGACCTTGCTGGTCCCGTGTGGTTGGCTGTAGGATTTGTGACGTAGGTAGTGACCACATGAAGGGAGGGTGGTCTTACAACACATTGGTTGGAGGGGAAGAGGTGCATGCCAGGAGATGTCTCCTGGGTACTTGAGGCTTTAGTCTACGTTAAGATGGCGAGTGAGCTAGATGTGTTGAGGGTCGAGCTGGAGAAGGACAACCACACATTTTGCGAGTTTTGGGGGGTTCCTCCACAATCAAGACATATCCCAGCAGGACTGCAGAGGGATGGCTTGTCTCTGTGGGAGAAGAAAGAAACTCAGGCACTGCATAGGCACATACCGCCTCCCCCGGCACTCATTCCATTGAGGGGGCGACATGGTAATAGTCGCGAGCGTAGCAGATCACCTCGGCCTGGAAGGTGTGCTTCAAAAACTCCCAGGAGATGATGGCATCATATCTCCAGCATCCACTCCAACACCTTATGTAGCTACAACAGTGGACATCGCTTCGACTCTGGGGAGTGAACGAGTGCTCTCTCCAGTTCAGTGGAGTGAGTATACACTCGCCTCAACAGCATCACCCGACATCGCACGACTCGAAGACGTGGACGGTGATGAACATGACGATGTGACACTTCTTGATGTTCATGGTGAAGAGATGGCTGTCACGACTCATACAACAGGAAGGTTGTGTGAGGGAAATTGCAGTGTCCTGTTGGAAGAGGTACGTGTTCTACGTGGAATGGTGCAGCGTCTGCTGGATTTTGAGATTCCTCGGGATTAGAAATTGGACGTATTGTAAAGTGTTTTAATTAATAAAAACTATTTTTAAAACTTAAAATTTTGTGTGTTGAGAGACATTATTCCCTGTCATAACTTTTCTTAAAGAGCATCAGATGCAACAATCCTTGTACACTTAATCAGTGATTACATAGAACACAATTACATTACTTTAAGAGGTTTTTAATACTGAAATGATTATGATTGATGGTGGCGATACAGCAACAAAGTGTAATACTTGTCAAGACTTGTCAATCTAGATATCTACAGGTAAGCATAAAATAATAATATTGATGATAGGGGCGAGAGTCCTGCTTATGGTACATTACACATCACCCTTAAACGTATATGTATACGTGTGGAGTAGAATCAAGTGAGTAAGTAGGAAACAAAGATGGCTGCCGACTACGACACCCCCTCTGCCAAGGTGATGTACAATGGGAAACAAGAAGAGGTCGGTGGGTGGGGAGTTAAGGGAGGGGAGGGGGAGGAGGGGAGGAGGAATGGGAGATAAGACTTGTAGCTGGGGAGCTGATGAATGAGAGAGCAGGAGGAATGAGAGTTAAGACTTGTAGCTGGGGAGCTGATGAATGAGAGAGCAGGAGGAAAGTATGGGTGGAATGAGAGCAGGAAAAATTATGAGTGAAATGAGAGAGCGGGAGAAAATGAAAGTCCAAGATGGCGGATGGTTTAAAATATTTTTTAGATTTTTTTTTAATTTTTGGAAAATTTTGAATTTTGGGAAATTTTGGAAAATTTTGAGAATGAGAGAGCAGGAAAAATTACGAGTGGAATGAGAGAGCAGGAGAAAATGAAAATCCAATATGGCTGCCGGAAACAAGTTGGCGACCGGAAACAAGATGGCGGCGATGATGTTATCCAAGATGGCGGCGATGACGTAATCCAAAATGGCGGCCGGAAACAAGATGGCGGACATGGCACCACGGCACCACACCCTCAACCCTCTTGGGCCAGAACATACTATTTCTAACTACTTTAGATATATGTAAGAAAAAACATTTGCATAATTCCACACGTTAAAAAGAGTTAAACATTTCATACCGCAGAAAATGTTGAAACTTTTAGCCGAAATGCTTATTACTCCTATAATTGATTACGCGGATATAGTTTACTATGATTTATCTGAAGAATTAAATACCAAATTACAAAGAGTTCAAAATTCTTCCATCCGACTAATTTTTTATCTGAAACGTAAAGACCACGTACCCTAAATACCAGAATAAACTTAAATGGCTTGATTTAAAGAAACTTTGTGCAGTACATGTTGCGACACTTCTTAAAAAAGTATTGAGGACACGGCGCCCAGAGTATCTTTCAAAAAGATTCGCTTTCCTGTACACAAACGCTCACAACCAAAATACAAGATCACAAATTACAAAATAAATTGTCTTTTCCTCAGCACAAATCCTTTTACTGTTATAGCCACGATAATTTGGAATGATCTTCTACAGTCGGCTAGAGATCCTTTAACTAATAGATCATTTAAATCCATAGTAATAGAATACATAAATCTCAAATAATTCTTCCCTTTACTCCCATCCACACTGTGTAGTATTAAGTCAATACTTACACAAGTATAGAGCAGTAACTAAACAAGTACCGGTAAACATTTTTTTAAACATGCAACTTTGAAATAATTCAATAATTAGCAGGTGAATTTGGTTACAAGGGCTCTTTAGATGTATGTACGTGTGAATATACATACATGTGAATGTATTGATCTCAAGTGCTATTATGTATTGATCTCAAGTGCTCTTATGTAATTCTCAAGTGCTCTTATGTATTGATCTCAAGTGCTCTTATGTACTGATCTCATGTGCTCTTACTTATTGATCTCATGTGCTATTATGTATTGATCTCATGTGTTCTTATGTATTGATCTCATGTGCTCTTTGTTTTTGATCTCATGTGCTCTTACTTATTGATCTCATGTGCTATTATGTATTAATCTCAAGTGTTCATCAAGTATTATCTACCTCTGCCTTCTGTTGAAATATGAAAATTGTCAGTCTCCATCAGGAGCAATCCTCTTGCTCAAAGAGACATGTAATCATCTTTTTTTTTTACTCTAATACTGTATAATTTAGAATAATAATAAATAATAAATAATAATAATAATAATAAAAATGTTGATGACATTGAAACTGTATGTGTGCCGATATACGTGTGTGTATATATATACACACATATTACGGCTGTGGATGTGGTACATTGACTTGTATAAATATGATCTGGTTTTATGAGTATCTATAATTTTTGTGTATAAGTGAATGTGTTTTAACTGCAAACCATATATTGCCTGTATAGTTTTTTTATAGAGTCAAACTAATTCTAAATCAGACATTTGTTAGAGGGCTCTATAGACGTTATGCGTGTGAATGTTAATGGTTTTAAAATTGTATGTGTGCAGACGCATTTTTACAGGGATGAATGTGATACATTTACTCGGAAAATGTGATCTTAATTAAATTAAATACATTTTTGTGGATGTGTGAATGCCTATTAACCTATAAAATAGCTACTACGTCTAAAGTTTTATTTTATTTCATCCTTTGTATATAGAGTCAAAATGTTTTGAATCCAGTTTACAAAATTGTTACTTGCACTTAAACTTCGTAATGTAATTATTAATTAACGTCTTAGTGTGACTCCATTAATTATAAATAGCTGGAATATTTGTAGTCCTTTCGAGTAAATGAGAATATAATCTGTTACTTTTTTTTCAGTGTTTTAATTTTTTGTAATTAGGGTTTAACTAATTTTAAGTTCACATGGGTAAATCATATAATTTCATTTAAATTTCAAAAATTGTTAAACAAAAATTCTACTTGTTATTAGTTGTAAGCACCTAATGTTTAATAATATTCAAACTGTATGTAATTTAAGTGGTTAAGTTTAAGAAAAGGTAGAATGCCTTAACTTCGCCAAATTATTAATAAAGACATTATATTATTATTATATTATAAGGTAAAATAAGACTCTTTGCAGATGACTGAGCACTATATACAGAGGTGGGCAGTGAAATCAACCTGCAGGATGATATTGACTGGTTGTGGTTTTGGACGGAGGAAGACAGAATGAAGATTAATTTCCGTAAAACCACGTTGGTGAAGTTTACTAGGAAGAGAGTGGTGAGTATACAGAGGTATACAGATGGGATTGGCAGGAGATAGCCACAGAATGTAAGTATCTAGGGGTTGTAATAGAGGCTTATCTAAGGTGGATATAGTGCTTAAGAAGGGAAGAAGGGCTTTAGGACTGCGCGCGAGGATGTTGAGAGGGGTTAGTAGTGAGGTGAAGGGTAAGGCGTATTGCACGATGGTTCGTCTGGTATTGGAATATGCTGCCACAGAGTGGGGTCCGTACGTAGAGGTGCAGGAGCTGAAGAAGGGTAGTGAGGTTGGTGATGAATAAATGAAAAAAGCTGGTGAGGAAAGGAACTAGCCTAGCGTGATGATGAGGTAATTTGGGTTGGAAACCATTGAGAGACAAGAGGAGAGTAGAAAGACTGGTCAGATTGTATAGGGTGATGAACCGGAGGGGAGGGGGCAGGTAAACCTGCAAACTAACTATGGTATTAAGGGAAAATGTTACAATAATAAAGTTCAGAGGGTGTGGAGGAGAACAGAGTATGTTCATAGTCAATGCTGGTGAGGACAGTGAAGGAGTGGAATGCAGCGTAGGAGGAGTTGGTGACACTGAGGGGTTTTAGGAGGGACCTGGAGGATTGGAGTTGTGAGGATGGGGAGGAGTCTGCTCAGCACTGGGCGTTAAGTTAATTGTGAGTATAAAATGTATTATTATTATTACTATTATTATGGTTGGAGAGAGATGAGCAGGGTTAAATTGTTACCCAACCAAGGGAGGCTACAAGGAGAAGGAAAAAAAAACAGTGAGAAGATTGAAAGGATGTGGAGAACACAGCAGGGTACGCTTATAGAGTACAGTATAGTTTATTACATCCATCAGATCTTTTTGTGTACATGTTTGTGCAAAGATACTGATTTACGTGGAGTGGGATGTTTTGTAGGGTGAATTGATGACTGAAAGGGGTTGGGAGGTTTAGGAAGAATTTGGAAATAGTATTTTGGAGAGGCAGGTAGGAGTGATCTCGCCACAGCCCATGTGCCTTTATTTATTTAAGGGATATACATTTTAGTATGCACCTGGCAAGTGATGGGGTCAGATAAACTTGCCGCAGGGTTGTCACCGAATCGCAATTGATGTTTTTATTAGATAATTTATTCACTTCTTTCTTCAGTTCCATATTTGGCTAGTCGCCTCTACTTAACTATGCATTGAGTTGGCAGTATTACTGATACCTATACAAAAAAGACAATTTGTGATAGGCCTAACAGTTTAAGATTTTTTCCCACAGAAAAAAAGAAGGTAAAAGTTTGTTTATTTTGTACGAATAAATAGGCAGAGTTGTAACTAATGCAAGCCTACAACATTATGCTGGCCTTGATCAATACTCAACACAGACTGATCAGCTACATTCCGACATTTTCGGAGATAATTAGAGATTAGAGACCTTGTAAACCTGCGACACCACCAAAATATGCAGAAAATGGTCAAGGATATAATATGAAATCATATACAATGCTCACAAACATTACACGAAAGTACTGATTAACATTTCGAGAGCATGTTTACGAATTTAAAACGAGTCTCTCGTACAGACGCAGAATGTATTTAATCGAACATTTAATTGCGTGCATGATGCCTGAAAATATTGTTTGTTTCCTGTAGTTTTTTACTAACAAGATTCACATCGTAGTAATTAAATGGACTTATATCGAGTACCACAAATGAATTTTACTCGAATCACTATCGTCGCCATTACACAATGTACCATCAACAAGTCGTTATGTGTCTATCCCCTCCGCGCATCAAGTTCCGCCTAACTAACATGGCGTCCAAGGTTGCCAAGCCAGCTCCGCGAGGGGGGCTGACTTCGCGCAGTGCAAAGTAGTTCCCATACAAAAACATTTAATAAATCAAAGTTACTCAAGACACAATACAAAATGGTCACTAGAAAAATAGTAAAACATTTTAAAACATTAGGAATGTGAATGTATTTTCTGTGCGCCCAGTGCACTGCTGTGTTTCTGTAAATTACTGACGTGTGAAAAACATATGTAATAGACAAAACACTGAAACCATTAAACAAAAACCCTGAAAATTACAATTACATTAAAGAAAACACAACATACGCAAAAACCTTGTCACACATTCTTCCCACCCCCTACTCTCGTAGATGGGCGGCGAAGGGGGTCCCCTCGGTAATATTCGGCAGTGCGGCAGATGGGCTAAGGGAAGGGGCGCGTGTTTGGACACACATCAAGAGTTTCGGCAGTTCACACCCAGGATTGACTACAATAGTTAAGTTTAGCTACATAAAATGAGGGAATACTGCAGTAAATTGACACGATGGTCAGCACTGATAAAGAATTTTATTATTTTTTATTGTAATATGTACCAGGTGTTGTGAATTGCACAGCTAATATATTGCCACAATCGCCAGGCCCGAAAATGTGCACAAATGATCCTGATCAGTCACAGGAGATTTTGCCTCCGGTCGATATAATCCACTTCAGAAATGAGGCCTAGCTCCCACTACTCACTCAGAATAGCATTTCCGATGCACCGAACCTTCGGTTCACAGCAAAACACGAGAGTGCACAGCACAGGAGAAAGACAACGACTCAACACATTGCAAACAGGAATGCGCCCGCTTTACCTAACAGGAGGGTAATCAACAAGGACTTCGAGCTGATGCCGAGTAGGTGTAGGATGAAATGAAGCATTTGTTTGCTAAAGCAGCGGAGAAATTTTTATACACTATTTCATATAACTTCGTAAAAATTTGACTGCTTCTTATGAAAAATGACTGTTCATATGTTGTAATATGTGCCACAATGCAAGAAAAAATTTACAGCACTTTTTAACTGGATACCACATGTTAATTTTACAACTAAAAATGTCTCACATTATGACAAATATTACAAAATATTAAAGAAACAATTTCAGTTGACGGGAGCGAGAGGTGCAGTGAGGATATGAATTGGCCGGATCACTCCAGCAAAGTGCTGTGTAGAGTCGTACACCCCAACGGCATGCAGGAACTCACCTATCTAGTGGTACCAGCTCGTCAGGAGAGGACAAGCACCCAATTGCTGAATCTCAGGGTTGTGTGGCCAGTGGCCATGACGTCATATCCTCCCGCTCCACATCTTAAAAACCCTATGTGAAATGACTCTAGGCGGCCCCCATGCCCTAATCACAATATAAAATACACACTGAACTGGGGCGCTAGTTGCCTTACGTATATGAAATAGGTATGACGGGTTGTAAGGGTATGAGGGACCCGTCCCCTAACGGCCGTAAAGTGGCGAGTCAATAATCGTATGCAAATTCTAGGAATGCACTTATTATTGAAAAACAACCGTTTTTCCACACGTACATACCAAATGGCACTTGAAGAAGCGGCTCCGAGACCTAAGTCCATCCGGTAGGATATTCTGTAATGGCCACGTGGGCTCAAAAAAAGAACAATTGAAGTTAAGCCCACCTGGCCGTAGCGAGTGGCAGGGGTTGAGGCGTTTCTCTGGGCTGAAAAAATTGCGTTAAAAATTGTTCCGGTTCAATTAAAAGATGTGACTATTGATACACTACATGATACGACAAAGCAAGGTGAAGAGCTCGGAGTGATGTGAGTCGACTGCCTCGCAACGCCGCGAACCGCTAACTGATCAGCCCTTCACACTTACTGGACAACGGTCCTGCCGGTGGTGGGAAAAGCTTGTTAAACTCAAAACATACATAATTACAGGGGGGTAAGTGCCTGAAGCCTTTTACATTAAAGAACTGCTGGTTAGAGTCTCAAAAATGTTTTATGGAAAGTTTATTTAGTTTGTTATGTGAATTTGAAAAAGTTTTCTAGAGTTGAAGACATATAATATGATGTAACAGGAGTTACGTAGAACATTTTGGCACTTCGCTGTATCATATACTGGTAATTAAAAGGAATTGCTAAATATTTGTGACGGATGGATTTTAAGGGGCGAGGTTGGCTATGTGGGCGAGTCCATCTCGCCGGCCGGCACAGGGATGTACATGCGGCAGTGTAGGTTGAACCTGACATTTATCTCTAAAACACTTCCGGAGACAAAACAAGGTTACCCCTGGCCATCTTATATTAATTCCTAATAATGATAAAACTCACGTTAACGTTATTTAGCTGGAAACATGGGACTGGTCATCGTCTTCAGAAATACAATTTACTCGTTTATTCATTAACAGAGCACATTCCTACCAATGGATAGTTGTTTTGTTAGGCGACTTTCTCGGTTCACATCTCACAACACAGTGGGAGTGGCATCTGAGCACCGCCGCCTCTTGGGAAGCCTCGTGGTGGATGCGTTCCCAACACGCCAATGGAGCGCCGTTCCGAATAGTGGAAGTGGCATTGTGTAAATGATGGGCTATCTTAGGGAAGGGGTAGCAGAATGGTCTGCATCAAATGTCCCCCCCTCCCTCGGAGACCGTCTGCGCACCTCGATGCCGACATCGCTTACCTGCAGCACGGGTGAACCAGTCGCCTGGTTGGCAGCGTGCTGAGATAATGCAGCCCTGTCTGCGGTGGCTGGTGATGGTGTGGCGTCGCTGCAAATGTCATCTGGGATGCAAGGGAGTCAGGGCAGGCGTGGCACCTATGGTGCTCGCCGCACCCTTTTATGCACCGACTGGTGGATAGGTGATGGCCTCCCTAGTCCCTCTGGACGTTCCCAGGGTCCATATCGCCTTAGGTTTGCTGTGGAGGTGGTTGTTGAGTGAGGCCCTGGACGGCCCGGACGGGGCGATGCGCTGGTTGCGCCCAGTCTCCCACCTCGTGCTGTGCTGTTTTCGGGCTCACAATTGTGTCGTACAGTCTGAGAGCCAGCACCAGGCAGAAAGGTGTCTGCTTGTCGCCCTCACTCAGTGGCAATTGAGCGGGAGAAGCACTGTTCCTTCCTTGGCACCTGGTGTGAACAGGTGGTCTCGTGGTTATTACACAGGCACAGGGCCGTGGTTGTGAGTTTGGGCCGCATCGGCAGGTGGCATGCCGATGCTGGGCGTTGAGACGCATACTGCTCTGGTGGCGCGGTTTTGCTGCCACACCATAGATCCTTGCGTAAAAGTCAGGTCTAGTGATCGCACCAGCCTTAGCTCGCTGGGATTGACTGTCTCTTCACGCTGGTCACTGTCTGTTGCCACAGATGATGATGTACGGTTTGAGAATAGATGTCTTATAATCCATGTGGGGATACCATCTCCTGCACAAAGTGAGCCAGGTTGCACTGTCCCATACGAATTCCTTTCAGCGGGGATCGCCGCATCAGGTATGATGTCGCTGGGGGCGATTCGTAGGTCATCATGATGGATATTTGACACCTTCCCTTTACCGCGGCATACCAGGTACATCGTTCTACTACAGGGTGGCACGACCCAATGGGACCCACCCCATTTTGCTGCGAAGTCTGCGCAGAAATTCCTCTGACCTGCCGAGAGTGGGTGTGCCTTGGCGTAGACATGCTGGCTGGGCTGTAGTTGTCCGGGGGCTTTGGGGGTAGCCTTGAGTTATTGTTACGGGTAGCACCACTGATTGTCCCTCATGACCGCGTATATCTCACATCGTTTTTGTGCTCTTACTTCTGAGCCAGCAGCCTCCTCTTCGTCTGCTGTTGGACAGTGGTACACTCTAGGTGATTTCAGGTTGTACCCCAGGTTGGCTGCTGCAGGTGACTGGTTTGTTGCGGCATTGACCCTGCACCTGAGGGTGAACAGTTCTGTGGGCAGGTGTTCCGCAAATGTCTTATGCTGCTTACCCACACTGAGTCAGAGTTGAAACTTGAGATCCTGGTTCTGGCACTCCTTGGGTTTGCACCTGGGTGGTATGCTAGGGTGGTGTGATGCTGGATGCCATACCTCTTGCACACGTATCTCTATTTCCTTCCTGTGAACTGAGACCCGCTCTCTGTCAGCATTACCTTCGCATTGCGCAACCCAGTGACGAATTCTGTAATGAGGATGCACACAAGCGTGTTGACTCACCTACTGGTGACAGCATACGCCTCAATCCATCTCGAAAACATATTAGTCACGATGAGGATGAGCCTTTTCCTGCCCATGGAGTGGGTGTAGGGACCCATAAGGTCTAGTGCAATAGTTTCAAATGGGCACCCTGGCATGCGCGGCTGTTGTTGTTCACCGCCCACCCTATGCGACTTTAAATTGTTGCACAGTTCAGAGAGTCTGACGTAGTGCTGCTCGGTTCACTCCTAGCCAGTAGAACAGACTGTTTATATTCCAGGTGGTCTGGCGCACCCCAGGGTGACCTGCGAATTGGCCGTTTTGTGCATTGCGCAACACATTGTCCTGCTCACCTGGGAGCACAAACAGCTTCCACAGCCCATCCCGCGAAGGAGGGCATGTCTCTAGTCTGCAGTCCACTACTCGTCAGTGACTCACCACCACTTTTGTGCATTCTTCTCGCTTGCCAAGGCAGATAGAACAGTCACATTGCGCCACTACAACTTGATTGTATACAAGGTTGATGTTTACCTCTCAGGGTTCTGCTCCCAGCTGGTACAGTTGTGCTACCCCTGATTAATGGCCGGGCGGCAGGTGTTCCTCCCACTCAGTCTCGTTATGTAAAATGATTTCAGCCCACAGCTCATGAGACAGCGTGTCGGCCAACTGATTATCGTTACCCACGACATGCTCGACATCGAATTTGTACCCCCACAGGGCCATGGACCACCTTGCAAGTCCGCTGTGTGACTTGCGCATGGACTGCAGCCGCACAAGGTACCTGTTGTCTGCGCACAAATGAACCTCTGGTTTTCTAAGTATGCACGGTAGCGCTTAACTGCCTACAAAACAACCAAACACTCCTGCTCATTTACATGGTAATTTCATTCCATAGGGCCAAATTTCGCACTCGCATAATCTATCATGCGCTTCTGCCCTTGTTCACCATACTGGTACAACACTGCGCCGACCCCTTCCTGGATTGCGCTGGTCTGGAGGTACAGCAGGCACTGACAGTCATAATGCGCTAAGGCTTTGCAATGGGCGAACACAGTTTTGACATCTCGGAATGCTTGTTTGTCTTCCCTGGTCCATTGGTACCGTTTCTGGGATGACAATAGAGTGGTTAGCGGTGCTGTAATGGTTGCAAAGTTCTGAATGTGCTCGCATAATGAGTTAATGAGACCGTAAAACTTGGGCAGTTATTTACACATGTTCGGGGGGCTGGCACTCTTTCCACTAGACACAGATGCTTGGCATTAGGCTCTATACTCTTTTCGGTAACCATCTGGCCCAAAAATGCAATGTTTCCTTTCCCGATGTGACACTTCTGGATCGCGTAGGTCAGCCCATTGGTAGCCAGTCTCTCGAGTACTAGTGACAAGTGAAAGAGGTGCTCTTCACATGTATTTGACTAAATTAACACATCGTCCAGGTATGCTAACGTGAATTCACTGGCCAGTCTACCTAACACCTGTACGATCATTGTTTGGAACATAGAGGGTGCTCCCACAAGTCCAAATGGCATAGTGCAGAACTGATTCTGGCTTTCGTCGGGGGCCATGACCACTGTTTTCTCGCGGTCGTCCTGCCATACAGGGACTTGCCAGTACCCACTTCGCATGTCGAGGGACGAGAACACATAAACATGTCCTATGGTGGTTAGGGTGTTATTTTCACTGATGTATGGGGTGCCAAATTTTCCATGGCGAGGTTCATGTGATGCATGTACTAACAAAAAAGCAGTACACCATCTTTCTTAGGCACTAGCGTAATTTGTGAATTATAGCGACTGTTAGCTGGCTCAATAAATCTGTCTGCAAGAATCTCCTTAATTTGTTAGTTAATAATTTTGGACTGGTGTAGCAAGTAAGTCTAGTGGTGTGTAGATGCTCAGTGACAGCTGTTCGCCTCAATATGTCATTAGCGGCACAAACTTTGCACCTCTCCTATAACAACCTCTGGAATGTGTATCTGTAAGCTAGTGGTACATCGTTTGAAATGTCATCCAACTGAACCGCAGATGCACTATTTTTAGATTTTATGTCTCTACCATACGCTGTCCTGCACTCAATAGTTCCGAAGGGGATATGCCTTGTAGCTGGTTCTACCACCGTGTTCTGCTCGGTGAGCCAGGGCAGGACCAGGATGCCATCCTGCCTTAACTCATGCATGGCCAGAGCTGATGTTATGGTCTCAATTTCTCTCATGAGCACAACAGTAGTGGCTTGGCCTATTGTTTGTCACTTGGTCCCTTCGGCTGCTAAGTGAATGGGTTGAATTACAGGTGAAATGTCTTAAGGGTGAACAAATTCTGGCCATATAAAACTATGGGAAGCTACAGTATCTACTAAGGCGAAAAAACTGAGATTTCTTACACTGATGAGAATTTTGATTGCTGGGTGGTGCTTACTGTAGATTTGATAGAGTAGAATGCCCTGTGGAGTCTGAATAAGGTTTATGTTTGCCATGGAGATAATGGTGATGTACTGTCCTGTTACACCATTCGGCCGTTTCCCGACTGGAATTGAACAGGCCTACCACCTTGATTAGCACAACAGGTCCATTGGGACAGTCTTCATATCAATGCAATTGTCTCCCTGGACAGTTCCTACATGGGTTCCTGGGGGGTTGGCTGTAGTCCAGGGGGTGTTGTGGTCTCCTTACATCATGCACAATACCTTGATTAGCATAGTCTCTCTTATCCCTTTCCGTCTGTCGGCATTGTTGCTCACCATCCGCCTGCTCATGTGCTTGTTGACAGAGTTGGCTGTGCCATCGTCGAGTTGGTTCTCGCAGGTCCACCCCAGTGGTGTGTTGCAGGGTTTGCTGAGTGTCACTCTCGAATAGTGCAGCAGCCCTGATAAACTCGTCTGGCTCATACGACAGCAGAGATATGAGCGACACACAGAATTCTAGGTGTGCAGTCTCAGCGATGGCAGTGAGTACCTGGCGCACACTGAGATGAGGCTGATATTTTCGGAGCACATGGTATTTCCTTGACACAAATGCCACCAATGGTTCGTCCCCTTGAGGTTTCAGCACAAGGTGACTCTGCGGTCTCAGTGACATGAATACTTACCCATAATGAGCTGTAAACAACCCGCACAGCAAACAACCCGTCCCACAGCATCCCGTACAGTGTCATCCTGGATCACCATCTGCTCCCTTGCCCTGTCAACTGCCTTCAGATGCACTGTGGCTACTCTTCCTCACTCACACCATACCGATGTTGCCGGCTCGTGCAGTCCTCTAGGATAGCTGTTGAGTCTTCACTAGTTAGCCACGTGAAAGTTGGCAATGTTTGAAATTTTAATAGGGTTGACACAACCGACGAGCTTACAGGTTATGTTTATGCTGTGCCAGAAATCGCACACGCGCCTGGTGCGCACAATAACGTGGGTGGCACTGAGATACTCTGGACCAAGATGATGGTGGTTTGTGGCATCACATCTGCGGGATGTTTGAAGGTCACTGAAGGGAGTTGGTCAACATTAATCGGGTGATGAGGCTGACGCATGGTGGCAGTGCATTCTAAAACACAGGAACCCGATTCTGATTAGTTTCCGACGCTCTTTCGTCATGAGGATGAGGAATTCCGTGTGTATGGCCTGCTCACAATACTGACACTGTAGGGTGACTACCTGGCTGATGCAGCACTGAAGGCATCGACACTACCGTGCAGTGTTTTCCGTCACTGCAAATTCCATGTATTGATGTTGGACCGCCACTAGAGGTTTCGCGCTGTCCTATAACTGTATTTGATGCACAAGTATCCACTTCGTGCTGCTCGCAGTGACATCACGCCGTCACATGAGTCGCACTGAATAGGTCTCACAATTGTGTGAACTGTCTCCATTGTTGACATACATCCTTCGTTGAAATGTTAGGAGCACCCGGTACACATCTTGGTGTCCTGTCCCTGATATGAACAAACAAGGCTACTGCACACATCACTTTTCAACTCGTCACTGAATTTGAATTTTTGTTTACTTTGTTGGGTTTTCTGAGTGCATGTGCATGTAAACTTGCCCATAACTGTCCAGTGTCCATATTTATATTTTCAACTTTGTGCACACATTCGTGCAGGGTGCTGTCGGATGCTGCCCACAGCAGAATTCCGCGGTTTTAACTGAAGGAGTCATGTGGAAGTCACTGCGGTGGCAGCGATTTCACATAGCAGAAATGATTTACTGGTTGGTCAGGTAAAGGTTCCAAGCACTGGCTGCACACGTGGCCAATGGTCACATACCTGCCATGGTAGGCCATGATGCATTAACGTGTGCGGTGCGGGTGATCAGCTGTTCTCCGCAAATCTACCAGCCTCTCGCGACATGGCAGGCTCTGTCGCGCAGCATGGGAGGGGAGGTAGTTTAGGCGATCGATATCCCATGGAGGGAAAGGCTGTCCGTGGCACGGCGTAGGAAGGAAGGCTGTTCCGGCGATCGATAGCCTGCGGAGTAGGGCCATCCTCTGCGCGCACATCGCCACCCCCTGTTTGGGAGAGGAGTGAGGGGGTGCACACTGGAGTGTGAACATAAGATGGCCGACTGTGTTCATGCATTGTTCCGACCTTCACACAATGGCGTCTACATGGTTGTTTGGAGTGGAAAGCCCATACACATGCCTGTACACAGCACTGCTGTCTTTTTATGCACAGAAATAGTAGTCCTGAATTGCTGTATTTCAGGGTCGTGTGGCTGTTGGCCATGACGTTATCATGTCCTCCCACTCTATGTCTTAAAACCCTATGCAGAGGGTCACCACGCCCGAATCACAAAATAAAATATACACAGAACTGGGGCACTAGTCGCCTTACATAGGTGAAATAGGTATGACGGGTTGTGAGGGGCCCATGCCTTTATGCCGTGAAGCAGCGAGTCAATAATCGTACGCAAATTCTAGGAATGCATTTATTATTAAAAAACAACCGTTAATACACACGTACATACCAACTGGCAATTGAAGAAGCAGCTCTGAGACCTAAGTCCATCTGGTAGGCTATTCTGTAATGGCCATGTGGGCTCAAAAAAAGAACAATTAAAGTTAAGCCCCTGGTCGTAGCGAGTAACGCCGAGAACCGCCGACTAACGAGCCCTTCGTGCCGACCGGGCAACACTCCTGCCTGTGCCTAGAAAAGCTCGTTAAACACAAAACATACATAATTACAAGCAGGCAAGTATCTGGAATCCTTTTAAATAAAAGACTTGCTGGTTAGAGTCCGAAAAATGGTTTATGGCGAGTTTATTTAGTTTATCACGTGATTTTGAAAAAGTTTACTAGACTAGAAAACATATTATTTGACGTAACAGAAGTTATGTAGAACACTTAAATTAATTAACTTTACTCAATGGCACTTTGCTAAAAAACAAACTGGTAGTTAAATGTAATTACAAAATAATCGGGATGGAGGTGTTTTAAGGGCCGAGGTTGGCTACGCTGTTGAATCCATCTTGCCGGCCGGCACGGGAGTTAATGCGGCAGTGTAGGTTAGAGCTCATGTTTATCTCTAAAACACTTACAAAAACAAAACCAGGTTACCCATGGCCTTCTTACATTGATTCCTAATTGTGGTGAAACCCTCGTTTACGTAAGTTAGCTGGAAACACGGTACTGGGCACCGTCTACAGAAATGCTATTTACTTGTTTACTCATTAACGGGGCATATTCCTACCAATGGATAGTTGTTTTGTTAGGCAACTCTCTCGGTTTACACATCACGACACAGTGGGGGTGGTGTCGAGGCTCCGCCACCACTTGGGGAGCCACAGGTGGGTGCGTTCCCAACATCCTGATGGAGCTCCATTCCAAAATGTGAAAGTGGCATGGTGTGCATGACATGCTATCTTAGGAACGGGGTCGCGGAATGGTCCACTTCACTGTATCCAATTTGTTTTCCAACTGTATTTCACAGTTATGTTGAAGGACGAAGATTGGATGCAATATGCTCATCAAACTTTTCCGTCAAAGAAAGTTCGTCGTTTTACTATCAAATATAGTTAAAGATGTGACACTGTCAAATTTTGTTGGAGATAATTAATTCACACCTACGTTTGTAAAATATGTTACTAATTTTAATTTTTATTCATTATGTGTGTAAATTATGCATAACAATTTAATAAGTATGAAAATTTTCAAAAAATTACAATAAGTGCTTTTTTTATATAATATTTTATGTAATTACCCTGGAAGAAATTATAGGCTTTTGAGTTGATATCAACAAATAGTGTCTCAAAAATTTTTGTGATGCGAAAAATTTTTCTATCATGTATATTTAATTTATTTATTTTTGAAAATACAAATATTTGTACAGGAATATGTGTGTGAAAATGTTGGTAACACATGAGATGAGAAAATTGTGAACATTGACGCAAGCATAGGTCGCAGAGGGGTTTAAAACAGATCCGGATATCTCCAGTGAAGTTGATGTTTCATGCATCATATGACAGTGGTGTGCGTAGAGTATATAACCCGGTAGCACCCATTCATTAGGGAGAACAAACACTCAGAGCACTGCTTCATTTCAGGATCGTGTGGCCGACGCCAAGGCATTCTGTTCCCTACCGCTCAGTGTCGATACTTACACAGGGGAATCTAGGCATTCCCCACGTTCATCGCATAGCATTATACACTCACCAGGAATACTGGGCACCTGGACGCCCTTATGTAAATAAATGGTAGTAGCTCAGGAATGTGTAGGTTGAAGGATATTGTGTCCTAAAGGCCGAGAATAGCAAGACAATTAATAACACACTTACATTCATTGTATTTGTTATTGCAGAAAACACTGTACACTCAAATGGTGGTGTAGTTAAGTGGGCCCGAATTTAAGCCCGTCTAGTGGGCGACACATAACAAAGGCCACAAGGGCAATAGAAAATTATAGTGTGTGAAGTCAAGCTCCTGTGCGTGGTTAGTGGCAGGGGTCGAGGGGCGTCTACAGGCACAGAAGTTATGTGAAAGGTTCGGGGTTGATGTAATCACAATTGGTGCCTACGCTAAAGATCAGATAAACAGAGGAGCGATGTGTAGTCGACTGCCTCATAATGCCGCGCGAACAGCCAACTGTCGAGTACTTGCCATGCGACCTGCGTCGTATTGCAAAAGCACTGCAAACACCTGACGAGAAAACAAAAATCTCAAAGACATAATGGACAAGAAACCGAAGCACTTTAAATACTAGCTTGCCGATTAATGATGTAAAAGGTGTTCTGAAATTTTTTATGTGAGATGTGGAGTAATCAGCGCTTTTGCCTGCAAATGTAATTATGGGTTAATGAATGTAATGGGTGTTACATATGAAAATTAAGGAGCAAATGAATAAGGAAAATTACTAAACAACATTTAACATTTATGGGTTTCAAAAAATTTGGAAATAAATAATAATATAGCATAACATATGCTGCAAAGTTGGCTGTGTGGGTGAGTCCATTACTGCCACGTGGCACAGGGGTGTTTCTACGACAGTACATTTAACACAAAACTTTCTATTGAAGACAGTACTAAAATAAAACAAGGTTACCCCTGGACTTCAATTGATGCCATCCCTTGGCAGCATGACCTCTGCTCCTGTAATTCACCTCTGAGCACGGGAATGAGCACTGTTTAAAAAGGTGTTTGTTACTTGGTTTCTAGTGGAATGTGCTTTTAGCGACCATGTGCTGGACGTTTACACCGGCAGATTCACATACTGACATCGCATTATATTATGTGGGCAGCGTCTGGATGCCACTGCCTCATGGAAGCATGCCGCCGGGTGCATTCCCATATGTGAGGTTGGTACCGTCATTCCAGCACGTTAAATTTCAGTTGGCTTGGTGCGCACAATTGGCTGCAGTAGTAAGGGGGCATGGAACGGTCAGTGTCAATGTGGAAATTTTATCTATGGCTGTTGATTATGAAATGGCGACAAATTGTGAAAGTGTAAATAAAGTATATATTGTCTCTGAAGCATAGAGGTAATATATAATAGAGGGAACATGAAGTCACAAATGTGTGTCCAACATGGTCTTGTGAGTTTGGTGTCGTTTATTTATGTTTTATCGGCGAAAAATGCAGTCGTGTTGTTTGAAACTTATGGCGTACCTTCCAGAATATATATTTACTCATGTGGTGTCACCAAGATCTCGGTTCAAAACCTTATAGTAAGTATGTAGCTAATATTTACATTTTACTAAAAACAGCTGGGTTAAGGAAAACAATAACGTGGCAAACATTGTTTACATTGGTCGTTCTGAAATTTCTACGCAATTATACCATGCGATAATATGGTAGTATATTCTCCTTAGTTAACATTTTCATAAGGGACAAAAAAAAAACAAGATAGATGTGATTACTAAGCAATTATTATCTTGCCTCTAAATATTATTTCAAATTTCCCGCGCATATTTCACTAAAGACGCGTGACACATGTTGAACACACAATTTCGTACGCAGATGTATAAAGGATACTCCCTCTACCTATATTTACTCTAAGCTCTGAAGCGAATCAAATTTAATCTCTTTGTAATTTCTACAGTCGATACTCAAAACAAAATTGTTTTTAATAAGCAGACTCACTAATTTTAGACTATTAGTACCATGTTTTTTTTTAAGTAAGCTGCTTTAACAACATGTCGAAATTTTTAATTAATTTTCCTTTATCATATAACTATTAATATTTTCGTTTCAATTCAACAAGAAGTAAGAATGATTGTTATGATGTTTGTATTTAAACTGGACAGGTTGTTTAGCATCCAAGAAATGTTATGACCTGTTTAATTCACAAATATTTTATGTAAAAGCCATGAAATTTCCTCAAACAAATATGGCCGTGATATAGTGATGTTTTCGTGACATCACTACCATACACAAAACTTTTTTTGACGAACTTTGTTTGAAGCGATTGGAAAGGAAAATTTTGATCGTGTGACAGCGACTATTTACTGCCCATAAATAGCTGTCAATTTTAACCGAAGTTGTACGAAACACAGTATACTGATGTAATAATACAACTGTTTGTGTAATTCATTTTTTTGACGAATTGTTCACCGAATAGTTATAACAGTTGCAAACAACACAAAATCCGCATGCCATAGCAATACTTGAAAATCTTTGACAGAAATTCGTACTTTTAGGTAGTTTTCATTTGCAAATAATAACGAGCAATAATTGTTCAAACATATACACATGACTTTTAGGATGCAGATGACTAGCCATTCCTCAATACACCACTCCAGCTGAGTGTTTCACCTTTACTTGTCGCGCCCCAATCGGCAAGTTATCTAGAGTTATCTTGTGGCACATTCCATCCCAGATAGCATGTAAGCTTGCGACAAGCCTGCAATTGACTTGATTTATGCTTGCCATTACAAGTCATATTTGGTAAGTTTGATTCAAGCTTGAGTCAAGCCTATTTTTTACAGTTGTATCCTGCCTTGTACGAGGCAAGCTTGCTACAAGCTTGCAGACTTGTCATGGCAAGCATTATTCGAGCTTGAATCGAACTAAGTTTGCTATCAGGGATTAATGCTGAAAAGCACTGGCCGGTAGAATCAGCAACATCAGCTATTGGTCCATTTCTGCTGAAGACTGCTGATTTCCACTGAGGCTGTGTGTACTGATAACCACTGAGTTTACTGAAACTCTGGAGGACATGTACTGCCAATAAAAACCGAAATTGGCACGAGAATGATTTCATATATCCTCTTGTAAGCATTTTTTTTTAAGTCTGTTAATGATGGTGCATCATAGTATAATTATTTGAGGATAGAAAAATCACGTAAAACATTAATAGTATGGTTTTGCAATTTTTTTTTTTTTTTTGCTAAATGTCAACAAAAATTTGAAAAACAAAATTTTACATAAAGGCCCTTGCACATAATCAAATACTTATTGAATTTGAGTGGTGAGTATTTGGTTTAGACAGAAATATAGATTATTTTCAGTAATCATTATGGAAATAAAATCTATTCGTGAACAAATTTCTTTTCTGAGTGGGATAAGACTCATGGGATGTTGGTTTTTAATTCCCAAAGGTTTAACGTTATGCTTATTTTCCATAACAATTTTCTGCGGATTTTAAGGTATTAAAAAGCATCGATGCAAGCAATTAAAATTCAAGGTTAGATTTTGGTCGTGGCAGATAATGTTTTGTACATGCTCAGTACTACCAGTAGTTCCGAAATTAACAAATCTCTAAAGAAGACAAAATATTTCCAAATCACTGATATGGTTCCGTTACTGCTGACAAACACTGACGGACCTTCAGTGATCTCAGTGCTTTTCACCAGAAATGGAAACTGTCATCAGTTCAGCTAAGGTAAATTCTACTACAGGTTAGGCTGTACTACAATTGATTTAGCATAGAATATTGTACATGCACAGAAACTTCAATCCAAACTTTTTGGCAGGACATGCTATATCCCTACCAGCACACAGAGATCCTGAGGACGTCCGTAGGATGTGGGAACTGTCGTCCCTAGGACGTCCTAGGGAAGTTCATTTCAAGTCCTTTTTATGCAGGAAAAGTTCATGGAAAAGTACTACCTACTGACATCCCTAGGATGTCTGACATACGCATCCCTGGGACATCCCTAGGAGCTCCCTGGGATCTGTAATAAACACATCCCCAAGACATCCTCAGGAGCTCTCTGGGATCTGCATTAAATGCATCCCCAGGACATCTCTAGGAGCTCCCTGGGACCTGTATTAAACACATCTCTGGGACATCCATAGGAGCTCCCTGGGACCTGTATTAAATGCATCCCTGGGACATCCCTAGCAGCTCCTTCCAGCAGCAAAAGTAAAAGTTTGGTATTCAACACAAAAGAAAACAAATGTATTTGTTTTGGTGATAAAATACACATAATTGTTAATGTAGCCTCTTAAAATTTTTTTGAGTAAACAATTCGTCTGTAATAGAATTTTTTTTAATGCTTCAAGTTCCAAAAGTCTACCAGTAATAATAAAATATGTGAGTCGAAATTAATAAATTCACCAATTTCTTAAGACATATATAAATGTTATGAATTATCTACTAAATTAATTGCAACAAATCTCATGTATATTTAAATAATATCGTGAGCTATCTAGTGGTCATATTAGGAACTTGCCTAGAAATCCACTACATTCGTGGGAGCTCCTGCTCGGATATCCCAGGGAGCTCCAGCTCGGACATCCCAGGGAGTGCCTGTTGTGACATCCCAGATAACTCCTGCTCGGACATCCCAGGGAGTTCCTCAGAGGATGACCTAAATTCGTCTTCCAAGGAGCTTCCTGGGATGTGATGTACTTTTCGAGGAGGTACTTGGGACATCCTAGAGACATTGTTTTTCAGAGCTCTCGGACATCCGAAATATCCATCCTTAGGACATCCCGAGGATCATATGTACCCGGATATCCTCAAAGGATGTCCCTAGGACATCCTGGGGACTTGCTGTGCTGGTAGGGATTATTACAAATACTGCAAATAACATGTGCACAGCAAAATAGCACAGGATCGCGGCACAGAAAGTTGGGGTGTATCCTATAATACTGTGTGCTGGCTGTGCATAGCCAATCAGAACATGGATACTACTAGGTTCAAAAGAAAATACAGCCCATCTAATCTCTAGCCAAACACACGTCCGCCCGAGCAGCATCACCAGTCCTGATCTCCCCCCCCCCCCCCAGCAGGGTGTAAAGGAAAGTAAAAGTGTTCTGTAATTAAAGCCAAGTGAAATTAGAATATGCTCACAATGGGAGTATTCTGTGAGATGGATGATGGTGGGTGTTTTTATGCTCAACTGGCTGAACACTGACTGGAACAGCCGGCGTAGTTTCGGCTCTTCCTGGAGCACCACCTCCCGCACCCTATCTTGCTGGGCTACAGGAAAGGTTCTAAAAAAATATCCACGTAACATAACACCAAGTGTTGTACTATATAGGTCCTGAGTGTTTGTTTTCTTTTTCAGATCCTACAACAAGTCAATATAATTCTAAATAAAAAATGTTTGTGTTTACATAAGTCATCTCACTCCCCCACCCCGTCCACCCTGGGGAATGATAAACACATTATGTTTACTTTTAAAATTCATAATATAGCTGACCCAGTTTTTCTAGCATGGTTTTGAAGGGTTGTGTGTATCTTAGTTTTAAAAGAGTACTTAGGTCCGGTTTCACCAACCAAGTTTAAGCGATTTAATCTAGATTACTCGGTACTTAATCTCGATTATACATGTTTTGGGTTTCACCAAGCAGTTAAACTCGATTTTCTCGTCTTAAGCGAGATTAAATTTAACTGCTCGATTTTGGCCGGGTAACGTCACTAATCTCGCTTAAGTTCATAATAAAATGGTGCGAGCACTGCGTAATCAGGTATTTGAAGACAATACAGACGATGAAGACTTTATTACTGTGTATCTGCCTTGTCGGATTAGAGAAATAAATCATTATTATAATGAGAATGATGATGCAGACTTCCAAATACATTTCCGCTTGTCAAAACAATCGGTCCATTCACTTTAATTGATACATACACCAACAGTACAGAAGTCACTCTGGTCTAGAGGCAGTCACTTCCTCGGGTTCAGGACTGGGTGTTTGTGTACGTCTTGTCTGTCTGAAACACGCCTACTTGTGTACGTCTTGTCTGTCTGCCACATGCCAACGTCAAATTACGTCACTTACACGAAGAAAAAGTCACTGGGGATTATGTGACATAGTCTCACTTAAAGGGGGGAATGTTTGGTGCAGTGGCGAGGTGATAGCCTTGCCATTGTATCAAACATTTTTTAAAAAAAAAATTAAAAAAAAAAAAAACAAAAAAAGAGGTAAGATGCGTAGGTTCTACGAGTAGGAGGAGTGGTTCGATGCTTACCACATCCAAATTTTTTAATTCTCAAAATAAATGCATGTAAGCGTCTTTTATTCAAAAGTTATTTGATAAATAAGATCAGTGTTATTTATGAAGTACAGTGAGCATTTAAAGTTTTTTTTTCCTTATTGAAAGTACAACTACAAGGTCATTCCTTGTAATTTTACAAACATATATACACTTCGTATTTTATTACAAGGGCAACTATTGTAGTTTTACAAAGAATTACTTTGGCAGCTGGGTTTCCAAAGATTTTCTTTGTAAAAGTACAAACACTTTTTTTACAGTGTATGAGGTTCTGTTTAACGTGTGGTACTTTCAGGTTAGAAAAAAATTTACAGACGAGAAAATAATTAAGCAATTGTGTGTAGATAAACATTTACATGTACAGCAATAAAATAATGTAAATTATATTTGCTGGATTATCTTCCCCAGGTCTTTCTTTCTTGCTTTGCTCCAAAGTTACCCAGCGGTACCTAGCCCCCTAGCTGTATTTCCCCCCCTTCCCACCTAGATAGTATGATGCAAACACTCCCCCATTCCCCTCAAGAACATTGTAACATAGTTTCCAAATAAAATTATTCACAAACACACATTCGGCAAATTCCGACAAGTGTTCGGGTATTTCCGACACAATTAAGGCAACTCAGCTCACACAACCCATCGTGCAGACAAGTTTAACTAATCTTTGGTAACTTAAACTCGCTGTGTTGTTGGTGGAACGCACCTCTAACTTAAACTCAGGTTTAACACTTCATTGAGTTTTGTTAATCTCGCTTTGTGGCAAAGTTAAACTTCGTTGGTGAAACTGGCCCTTAGTTGATCCCTGGCATCAGTGCTACCAGTGCATAGGACTCGGCCAGTCTTTACTGCAAGCTGACCGAGGTAAGTCGTGTCTCAACATTACTTGCTTAGCTGAACATTAAGTCACTGTCTATAGTGTTTTCTTGGAATCTCGTAATAATTTAATTTAATTCTCGCTTCCCCGGTCATCTCCTCCACTCTTCACACGGAATTCACGGTACTGGCCGACTCCATTCTGTTAATTCGCTAGTGCCCGTGTGGGCTAGCTGCATTTTGTTTAACACCAGGCGAACTCGCAGGCCGTTCGGCCCATAGAACAAAGAGGATCATAGAACGGAATCTCTCATGCTAGACTATTGGGCACTGTTTCCAGCGTCCCCTACCGAGCGGGTGCCAACTAACTTCATAAACTAGGGTATATTCAATTATTTATGGCTACATATAAATATTATGGTTGCTATTTCGATTAGTGTGTGTCGAGTATGTAACACAGTCGATTTTATGTTCGATAATTTGAATATTATTTCTATCGACTTTGTTTATCAGACAAATATTTTAATGTGGAAACATCTGTTAATGTAATTACAACCTGAAAATGTCTGATAAGGGGGCTACAGCATAAAAATGTCTCATAATGTAGTTATAAACTTTCTGAAAATATGTATATACTATGTAATATTTAGTTTATTAATAATTAACAATTATTATTAATAATTATTGTCCATACTTATAGCTGAATTCAAATTAATAAAAAATTGTAATTATACCTGGTATATACTAACACTGTTTGTTTGACTTTAGATATCATTGTAGGGATGACCCAAAACATATATTTTTAATACTATAAGTAAACTGAATTGATAACCTTGGTCTATTTTTATACTGGGATATTATTATTTGTGCTAGAAACGATCGTTTTGTATGTAAACCATAACACGATAATGAAGTGAAACTGCAACATTGTAATACTGTTCATAGAGTAAAAGTCAATGAAATAAATTATTTCTAGTCAATCATTTGTCAAACGTCTGTCGGAAATAAGAACCAGTATGTTGTTACACACTCTTTAATATACAAGATGGCACACAGAAAACTACAGTATGTGATCATGATTCATTTATCTAGCTAAAAGTCATTACTAAGACACAAACCCATAGAGGTAATATAGAGTAGAGGGAACATTACGTCACAAATGTGTGTCCAACATTGTCTCGAGAATTTGGTGTCGTTTATTTATGTTTTTTCTTCGTAAAAATGCAGTCGTGTTGTTTGGAACTCATGGCGTACATTCCAGAATATATATTTAGTCACGTGATGTCACCAAGAACGCGGTTCAAAACCTTATAGTAAGTATGTAGCTAATATTTACTTTTTACTAAAAACAGCTGGGTTAAGGAAAACAGTAACGTGGTAAACATTGTTTACATTTGTCGTTCTGAAATTTCTGTGCAATTATACTATGCGATAATATGGTAGTATACTCTCATTAGTTCATAAATTGATAAGGTACCAAAATGACCCAACATAGTTGTGATTACTAAGCAATTATTATCTTGGCTGTCAATGTTATTTCAAATTTCCCGCGCATATTTCACTAAAGTCACGTGAGACATGTTGAACACACAATTTCGTACGCAGCTGTATAGAGGATACTCCCTCTACCCTATATTTACTCTAAGCACAAACCTAAACATACGATTTAAAAGACACATGATCCAGTTTTTCAAAAATTCTTTCGCGGAAATACTTATAAAATCTTTTACATTATAACCTCTACAACATAACAGCCTATTACCTTTAAACTGCTTGACGAAAAATGGCGACCGACAATATTAAAATTATTTGATAATTATCAGGAAAGTTGGTGTTGCCCCCATACCAGCGGGTGGCGAAGCTAACAATTCCCAACTTCGTCTATTTCAGTTTCCCATGCCTGGTTCGGCCTTTCGGGGATCCGCACTGGGTTGCCTTCGCATCGGGCTGCTCAGCTCACGCGACCATCGTAATTTCTGCATCAATTCTTGGAATTCAGTTCTACAAGTATTTCACCTCCTCTATGGGCATGCGTCCGCCGCCCGTAACAGAAAGACCTGACAAGTACTCAAGTGTCTCATGTGCGTGTGTGTAGTATAACTCTCTTGTGCGACGAGAATAAAATCTGAAATCTGAAGTATCTGTGTTGGTAAACGTTTGTCTCCCATAAGTTCTATAATGTAAGTCCCGCTAGGGAGAAAATTAGTTGCCGAAAGTAACCATCCGCCCTGAGTTAAATTTGTGCTCTACTTATTCCCACCCAGGCATGTAGGTATGGCGCCCATTTCAAAATATTTCCTAAATTAGAACTTAACTTTTTTAGCGAAATCTCAGCACCCGCAAAATCCAAATCCCCCTACGGCGACAAGTGAAAAGGGAAACTAATTTGACTAACCTTTGCAAAAATTCGCGCCGAAGTCAGTAAATTAGTTTGTTCGAAATGAAACAG
Organism: Medauroidea extradentata; assembly: GCA_003012365.1. NCBI lineage: Eukaryota > Metazoa > Arthropoda > Insecta > Phasmatodea > Phasmatidae > Medauroidea > Medauroidea extradentata. The sequence continues at coordinate 30,967 of PNEQ01017465.1, read as the reverse complement.
TTTTCGTAGTATATAACAGTTATTGCAATTTTAAAAAATTAATTTCACTCGATTTTATATTATAAAATAAATATAGAAGTTATTTACTAAATACATTAACAATAAAAACATTCTGAATCAGACCGAAACATGCATGTATTATTTACCAGTGCAGCTTGTTTTCGTTTTACCAACAACATCCTCTATTTCTGTGCTTGTGTTGTTTCAATTGTACTTTGCAGCTCTGTGCTTTACGAGTGGTGTGTCTGAACGTTTGCTGTTTTCTGTGCTAAATCAATTGTAGTAGTATGTAGAAAGATCACTGTTAAAAGTTCGGCACAGAAAAAATTTCTGCCACTTGAGTGCTGGTCGGAAAGAGGTGTAAAGTAACCAATGACAGAGCTTTCCTAGACTTTATGTTATATAAATATGATAATTTGAAAGCCAAAGTAAGTTTGCTTTTCACTTTAAAATTAAACTAAATGACCTCTCTTTATCACATTCACTTAAAATTAATTTTACTATGGTTTCGTGATTTATCATGTGCATTAGTGATTGTAGTGTAACTACCAGCAGAATATATCCTTGTGCCTAACTCTCCCATAAGAAAATACTTTTATTTTCAACCTGTAGTAGTAGTAAAGAGGTCGAGGAAATGCTGAATAGCATGGAGGTAGGAGTATACAGAAGGTGGCACGTTGGCACTTTCTTGAAGTCAACAAACAGTTTATGCCAGTTTTGCGCGAAACAATATGTTATTGAAACCCACAGCATGTACGAAAAAGTAGTAAGTTTGTTCTACTTGCTAGTATTGCTCATATGATCAGATTTACCCAGTTGTCGGTTGTTCGATAGTTTTTCTGTCCGCACATAAATTGGAATAGTTGTACATGCAGCAAAATCTGCAGGAGCATTATATTACAGTCGTCGATTAACCGGTATTAAAAGAGCAAGTTATAACAGTGCAAAGCATATACGGCCATGGAGGTCGGAATAGACAGGAGATGCCTTGTTGTGACGTAGTTGAAGCCGGATTTTTTGGTGTTCCATCATGGCGCTGAGGTGTTTTGAGGTTATGTACACTTGTGTTGATGCGCCTCCAAAGAATTAAAATCATCTCAGAGTAGTGCAAATTAGCGATGTAAGGAAAAACAATGATTAACTATAAAATAGCTTGGTCCGGGGGTTTCATTACGAACTTTGTCTTATTGCGATTAGATAAAGAACAGATGGTTGCCACAATGGAACACCCAAAACTGCGACTTCACTTAGCTCCCATACATTGCCATAGGCAGGGCCACCCCCTGTATACGGCATTAAAACTACATATTAGAAATAGCTACTTCATCGAGTAGATCGAGTAAGGTTTTCGTAAACACCTAGTATGGAAATGAAATTGTTCAACAGATTTGAAAGAAAAATGTTACGTGCATTGCATTCGGGTGTAAAGAGCGATCAGGCAAGGGAAATTAATCTGATACTGTTACATTTCACGGGTAAAAATGCCACGTTTTATATTTACACTGTGTAAATTATATTGTCAAACGATTGTCTCTGCAGGTAAACCTAGCAAACATACAGCAACATATACTGTTTTATTTACGCATGTATAGGTAACTGACGGTATGCAGCTGTTTGGTAATGGCAATAAAAAGAATATATTTGCACACAACATTTTAAATAAATGGTAGAAACTAGTATCAATATATTAAACACGGTGGACACAATTAGTTGTGACGTCACACGAGAGCGCTGGTTTCAAATAAATGTTTGTTTTGAAAGTTTTTACTTTGAAAACTCAATTTGGTATCCTGACGTATTTTTTGTAATTACGTTAAAAAGTACAAATACTTTCATTTAGACCTAAATAATGCCAACCATGAGTGCAGCAGGACTTCTCACATAAACTGATATTGTCGAAGACGAAAGAATTTAATACACATAGCAGGAAAATACATTTGTGCTGGGCCTTGCGACTTGTATGGCATGCATCCTCAGGAAATATAATTGTAAGGGGCGGAGATTGTTACAACTTAGGACATTAAAATGTGTATAAATAATATTTTTAAAAAATTCTCGCGCATATTTGTAGGAATGATCGAACTAATTTATTTTCACAGTAGGCGAAGTTATGCAGAGAATATTAAGATAGAAGCTTATACAAGTGATTCTGCTGACGAACATTAGGGGTGGCTTATTTATTAAATGTAACATCTCAGTCTTGTGGGTTTGCTAACTGGGCTCAAATGTGTGCTAAAAAAGGCCTACTGTGTTTATTGCACCTGTCCGATGATATTTAGTGTCTTTGCCCTACAATATTCAGTGCATCTGCCCTACAAATAGTGCTTCTGCCCTAAAATGTCTAATTCCTCATTCACTGCTCCATGATTTTATGCCTCTGCCCCACAGATTCGAGTGCATCTGACACTGCCCCATGATTTTTTAGTCACTGCCACATTTTTTTTTTAATGAAACTATCCAACAATTTTCGTGATTATCCTAAAAGTTTCTGTACCTCTGCCATGACCTTGCCCCTGAAATTTTAGTTGTCCCACCTTACAATTTTCTTTATGTACATCTATCCAACTGTACCCTACTCTACAGTTTTCTGTAACCACTCCCTATCCAAAATCTGTATCCTACCCTAATATTTCCTGTTCATTTGCTCCATGATATTTAATGTCCTTGCTTGACATATCCAGTGCACCTACCCTAAAATTTTGTTTACCTCTGCACCATGAATTGTAGTATTTCTTTCTCACATTTCCTGTGCCCCTATTGTACAATTCTCAGCTTAGGCCAATACCCTAAACTTTTCTGTACAATACCTCTACTTCATGATATTATTAATGTCTGAAGATGGTAAGGGGAGTTGGGGAAGGTATCCCAACATTGATAAGTATGAATGGACTAACTACGACAAATGACCGAGAGGAAGCTGGTATGCTGCAGGCTCAGTACTTGTCAGTGTTTGAAGCAAAGGAGAACTGGAAAAGTGAGACGAATAGATAAAATGAAATGGAAATGGATTGGGGACTTCCTCCAAGAATGGATGCAGAGGGTGAATCGAGGGGTGTAATTGTCAGGGGACGGCGAGGTGACATCAGGGATGCCACAGGGAAGTGTGCTCAGTCCAGTATTGTTCACCATTATGCCGAATGGTATGGGTATTGGAATTAGTGGCGAAATAAGATTGTTTGCAGATGACCGTGTTTTATACTCAATGGTGGGCAGTGGGGTCAATTTGCAGGCAGACATTGACAGGATGTGTTTTTTGACTGTGGAAAACAAGATGAAGATCAATGTTTGTAAGACTAAGTTAGTTAGGTTTACTAGGAAGAGAGTGATAAACAGAGTCATTGAGTAATTTACAGATGGGATGGGTAAAGAGATAGAGGACACCACACAATACCAGTATCTATGGTTGTGCTGCAAAGTTGCATTGGGTGAACAAAATGGGTGGAGAGGGTGGTTACGAAAGGGAGAAGATCCCTAGGTCTGCTGGGAAGGGCATCGGAGATTAGGCCATTTGAATCATGTTGGTTTAAAAATCTTAGGCCTTAAATACAGCAAAGAAACATGCGAAAATGTGCTAAGGAAAAGCAACAAGACAAGTATTTAAAACACATGAGAAGAAAACAAAACAAATTGGAGATAGGCCTATAATTCATACGGATGTTTGTGGACCGATGAAAGTCTCTACAATTGAAGGACATAAGTATTTTCAGGTAATCATAGATGATTACAGCAACTTTACAGTCGTCAAAATGTTAAAAACCAAGGATCAAGCTACACAAAATAGCATAGAATATGTAAAATTTGTGAAGACTCAACATAAAGCAAAAACAAATAAAATTCGTTTGGATAGTGAAGATGAATTTGTAAATTCTATACTTCAGAATTTTCGCATCTCAAAAGGAATTGAGTTACAATTCTCTCTCCATATAGTCCACAGTAGAATGGAAAAAGCGAATGAATGAATCGTAAACTTTTAGTCAAAGTTCGTACAAAATTTGCTGAAACTAATTTACCTCACTATATTTGAGGAGAAACGATTCAAGCATCAACATACGAATTCAATAGCTCCCCAACCAAGGTGAGTAGAAGGAAGGTCGTCCCAAAACGCAAAATTGCTGTCATTGGACAGTAGCGTATGACGTAGCTCGGAGACCCGAACACGGCGGCATTTCGAATTATACGTGTTTTAAAATGCTGCATTTCATAACATATTTAATTGTGTTAGTAATTCTAACGATATATCTACATAGTGTGAGTGGTGAAGTATGCAGTATATATGTTTGTTTTACTCTTTTGTTTTGATATTTTGCATACAAAACATACGTTATTTAAATAAATCTTGGTAAACTGTAGGTTATAATAGGTTAAGGGACGTGCCTTGTACCATACAAACAGTGAGTTTTAAAGCAGTTTTATACTTTATGCGCCTACAAGGAGTTATATTGTGTTAGGCTATGGTTTTCGTTTTTAAAATAAAAACTGATATGACAGTGTCAATATGAAGTTAATGCTGATTTTGCCGATAAACACAATTGGCTGTAGGACATTCCACATTCGGTAGGTTACATTATTTTACGCCTTTGAACTTCCAGGTGATTGTCAACATTGGATAAAGTAATACAAGGGTGTATTTTTCAACAGTTTTTTATTTTTAAATATTTTGTCTAGTGTTTACCCGAGTCCCGACTCAAAGCAGTGTCATACACAGATATTTCAAATTTCGCTTGGTTGCTGTGTGTTCCGAGCAATTATTTTCTTTATTTATTTAATTGCCTGGGCATTGGTTTTCTAGATGCTTTAATTTATTCTTTGTTTTTCAATGTTCGGAGGAAATAAAAATTCAGCAAAGGGGAAGAAGGTTAAAGAGTGCAATGTAAACACATCTCTCAGGAATGTTTTTTTTTTTTTTTGTAAATTTTCTAAAACCATATGCTAAAATATCTATCTTAATTATACCGACAGTTCATCGTCAGCATTTCAAAATTTCAAGATTCTCATAATTTACCTAATAAGTTGAATATTTCCACTATCACAGTCCAACACACTGAAATTGTTATTACTGAGATTGAAAAAAATATATATGTATGTAATTTTAAATATTGACTCACAGTAGGCCTGCCTATTTAACAAATTGCTAAACCATCCAGAATTCCTCTCTGTCATCATATTATGCTACACCGTGACTTACTTCTCCATCCTAGTCCACACATTTTGGACCATCACACAGTTGTCCCTTCTATACAGTCAGTCAGCCTTACCTTCAACTTACCCCACCCTCCTCCATCCTCATTTAATAGTCTAAACAGTCTCACTGGTCTCTCAACCCTGTTCATGTCCTTTATAAAGGGCCACCTCATCTCCTTCAGCATCAGAGATAGCCTGACATTAGCTTCTCCTCTTTGACTTACCACTGTTATCTCAACCTAACCTTTACCCATTTGGCTGCCCTTCTCTGCACCCTCACAACAACTTCCATGTGTGGGTCCCATACTGCAGTAGCATATTCCATCATTGCCCTAACCATAGTGCCATATACCTTCTCCTTCACCTCAGGGCTGACTCCCTTTAGAACCCTTCCTGAAACACCCAGGGCTTATTTCCCCTTAGAACCTACTCTGTGCACTTATTTTGTCCACCAAAGATGTTTTGCAACACCATCGTAAGGTATTTGTCCTCTGAGGCAACCCTGCATCTTGTTCTTCCCATTTAAAACCTTCCTCACTCTTTTCTTTATCTTCGTAAATCGTACTGCTTTGTCTTTTTCACATTAACCATCATTTTTCTTCTGACAGGCTATCTCCTTACCTGCTCATTACTCTCCTGCAACTTTTCTGTCCTACCGGCCTTTTCATGTAAGACACAATCATCTGCAGACAGCATTAATTTGCTACCCACAACCACCTCCGTTGTTTACCGTAACTGAAAACAGCAGGGGGGGCGTTACACTTCCCTGTGGAAGCCCAGATGTTACCCTTCCTTCATGTGAAAAACCGTCCTCTACGTTCATCCTCTTTCTCCATTCTCACAAGAAATCACTGATTACACCTCACCACCTTCATGTTCTCAAGGACAAGAAGTACTGAGATTGCACACCTTTGCTAAACAATAATGAAATCATAGCAAAAAATACATACGTATCCACAAAAACCTGGATAGAATTGCCTAACATGTTAATGTATGAAAAGTGTAAGCTTTTGAAAGGAGATAATGTTGAAGAAATGCATCATTTTGTAAACAGTCAATTCACAAAGATTGAAAAAATTATCTTCTGTACATTTGTAACAACTTCAATATACTCTGCGTGCGTGTGAGAATGTGAGTGCATCTAGCATTTTCAGGAAACTAATTTGCTAGGTTTGACTTAACAACTTCCTTTCTTTAAACCTGCAAACTCCTACAAGTCTTTTAATAAGCTAGCTTAAACACAAATTTTCAGCATGCAAACTAGAAAAAGGTGCTTAAAATTACAGCTGTTGGAGAGGAGCTTGGTGTTGTATTCATATGAAACAATTGATAGACAATTCTTTTTGACTGAGAGGAGTAACTAATAAGATTTTGTCTGCAAGTTCAGAGTGTGCATTTACAGAACAACCTCGTTATAAAGAGTATAGCTACATACCACCACCTTCACTCTAACAATAACATGTATGTGCGATATCTCTCTTCAATACATGTTAATTGTCCGAATACAACACAAATATTTCATAAAAAATTTTTGCGGCAATTCACAGAAAGTTGTTATAAAGATATTCCAGCGTACCTGTACCTTCGTAAATAATTGTTCTGGAAATATAGCATAGTTTGTAATACACATCCTAGCATCTTCTATGGAATGCAATAGTATTGTATTGTTGTAAATATAATTTGTGAGCTACTGGACTACAACAACCACAATCACAACCTAGAAGAGTGCAAGCTCTGGAATCAACTATTTCTCACTCACCACTTACCTCATGGCATTAAGTTCAGGGCTCTCTACTCTCAACTAGCATATATCTTCCCCTTGAAAACTTCTTTTTAACAAAACTACATTTTTCTGGTCAAATTATAACAACTATAATCCCTTAATTTTATTGATATGTAACTTATATTTGAACTGTAATTTGTTGACTTCTGTAGGCAATTAAGATTGTGGATTTTATTGTGCTTTACATTGGTGTTTATCAGCTTAGCAGAAACAAAATTGCTGACTTTAAATATGTGAGAAACTCTTAATGTTTTACAAAAAAAGTGGTCTCCTGAAAACATATCTAATATAAAAATGTTTGAAAATTCAGTAGAATGTGTAATAATTTGCAGGAACAGTGTGTTCTTGTCACAAAATATTTTGACACAGCAAGCCTCTTCACTCAGCTATGAACATCAATCATTACTACAACAGGGACAGAATGCAAACCCAATAACCCAAAAACATGCAAGACCTTGAAATGAAATTTGCAACAGACTCATTTTTTTCATTCAACAAAGAAATAATGTGGGTAATGTTTCAACAGATAGGGTCTAAAGTAGAGACATCATTTGATAACAGAAAGATGTGAATATTTTTCACACAACTGTCTGTACTACAAGAGTGCATACATATAACATAAACAGGGCAATAACTGCATCAGACAATCTTACGTTCTGTTGTCACACTTTGGATTGAATTCATTAAACCAGTAAAACTAATTGAAAAAACAAAATTACCAAATTTACACAATCAATTTAATGACGTGAAACAATACCATGCAGGACATTTACGATTCATAACAGCCTTTAAAAAAGAATCTTGGTAATAACCGAAATATTGTTTTACGAGCAGTTATAGAATTGACAAGACAGTTAAAAAAATCTTGTTTAAGGGTGAACCTACATTTTAAGTTCGTAATTATGAGAAGTACACTATCAGTCTAATGCCGTAACAAAATTAAAGTAAATTATTTAAAAATAAGTCCATAAATAAATATCACAACAAACAAGTACACTTGTTCTAGTGCTTTATTTTTATTTAAAATTTAGTAAGTAGGTAGGTTAAATTTTTAGCAAGTAATTGTGATAATGCATAATTAGTATCTGGTGTTGCAATGTAATATAGAGCGAGTGGGTTTTATTTTACTATTCGATCCAATACAATTTTATCGAATAGCAGTATATTTAAACCAATCTGCTCTTTATTACTTTGCGATCTTGAGCACATTGCCGTTTTTGTGTTTTCCCCGCCCAAAAACCTCCACATTCCCGTGGATGGATCCTTGTGTGTTTAAGTAAATGGGAATGTTGGGTAGCGTGACGTCATCGGGCAATGTTGCTTCAATACTTGTTTAATTTTGTATAAAGTAAAAAAAATGCATTAAAGAATATTTGCTGCCAGATATTTTTAAAAACTATATTGCTATGTTATGAAAGTAAAATAAATGTTTAAACTGTTATAATTCAGGAAAAATTTTAAACTTTGGTGCCTTAACAATTATTTTGCACCTCAATCTTCATATTAGGCTATGCAGGTATTGTTTGTAGTGTGGTGTAGTATGTCAGTAGTTTATTTCTCATTTTTTGTAGAAGTATCACTATTTATAACAGGAAAATTTAGTAGAATATTTAATTTGAAGAATATTTTCAATAAAAATTTTAGTGCCAAATAACTAGCACCGTACATGACGTGCGACAAACTGTAGATGTTAAAAATTCTAGTTAATGTGTCTCCATTACTTTAGTACTGCAGTTGCACTGTATGTTGTGTGTACAATTTTTAAACATAAATTTGCAAATTTTAAAATGTTAGTAGATTTCTATGAGTGATATTATGAATTACAAAATTCTGTGTACTAATTAAGCTGTTATTTTAGGGTGTAAGGTGGATGACACTGTTTTTTGCAGTTGTGTTCATATATGATTGATATTTTTTCAACTTCCACATGGGTACCTCTAGTTGCACTCACGAGGTCTATTGTATTCCACCTCCGCCCACAATGACGAAGCATGCTGTCATCAACAATGGCTACTCTGGTAACTGAAAACAGAGTGGGCAATTTCGTACCCCACCAAACAAAACGTTCAGCGTTTCTGATTTCAGTGAGCCATAACACATGAATCGCATATTTAAGAAAGGGCCTTAGTCACTGTGATATAGTTTTGAGGAAAACAAAGAAAACTGTACAAATGTACATGTGTTACAATATGACGTGAAAGAAAAATATTCTTCAAAAATTCTAAGAGTGACCGACATATCCAAAGTGCATGGAACACTAAATAATAAAAATTTAAGTGTAAAAAAATGTTGAACTCAGGGACATTGGGCTCTTTCTTAAAGTAAATGAAAAGTTAGTCCCTTTCTTAAAGGAAACCAAACTTCACAATGGGATTTTCAATATTCACGTAAAAATGCTCATAGTTTTGTGTTTCCTGAAGTATTAAATACAAACATACCAACAGATATTCTGTCATAAATAACCACTGTACCCAAAAATATGTCAAGTTTACAACATTAACACAATATCATTACACACTTTGCTATGTTGTTTCATAACAATAATATCCAAGGTTCTCAGTACACTCATTTGTTAGTGGTTTCACATGTATGACCATTGCACCCAACAACAATCATGTCAAAGAAACCTTCATGTTCGTCAGGAATGTATAATATCATTTTCTTAATATCACAGACCTCTTCAGATTTGATGGGCCCAGCTCCTTGTGGATAGGCTTGTTGTTGAGGAAGTGAAATAACGTTATCACCTCCCAGCTTGATTGTAGGTGTAACGAAACTCCCAATGAATGGCGCAGCTACGACAGTGCTCTTTTTGGAGGAATCATAACTGAATTCCATGAAACTGTTGATGGCGAAGGCCTGTCTCTTGTCTCTTGGAACAGCGCCAGCGGTTTCAACAGACGTACAATTCTTCCTGTATAGCTGAGGCCACCATGTCTTCCAGTCAAGGATGTCATCAGTATCAACCATGTGCACAGTGAATTTATCTCATCGACCTACTCCGCAAATCATTTCACATAGTTCTTGTGGTGTGTAAAATCTGTCATGTTTCTTTAGAACACGTTTCACTAAACCGAAGTCACGGTCAAATGCAAGAAAGGAATGACCTCTGATGGGGAACCTGTGGATTATTTTGTCAAACATTCCTAAATCCGTCAGTGATAAGCACAATCGTATTAATGTGTGATTCTTGTTTTGCCCACAACAGGAGTCGCTGTATAAGTGTAGTTCTCTTATTGTGGGCGCAACATTATGACATACGTAATATAAAAGGAATGAACACGTTTTATCTGGTCCTTTTCGTCCTTGACCCTTATGATATAAATAAAACTGTTCCTTGTCAGTTTTGAGATCATGCACACAAAAGGTGAAAACAGACAGTTGACGAAGGTAGTAGAGGTCTTGCACAGGGATATTCGGTAATCCAATATTTTGCATAAATTCAAAGCATATCCCTAACACATTTTAGTTTTGGTGGCACAACTTCTTCATTTCCCTCATTGAATTGTAAAACTTCTCACTTCTTCGTTTGTGTACTGCGAGCTCTGCTATTTCTACACGTTTTGCAACAGGGTTCAGAGACGGAATTTTAAACTGAATGTTCAGGTGTTCACATTCACAGCACGTGTCTATTTGAGGCCTCCCAAATGAATATGAAAAACGTTCCTTAAAAATTTGGTTATAGAAGGCATAATTCACCATTGTGTTCGTGTGTTTACTTTTATAGAGTTTGTACATCTTGGAGACACTCAATCTTGCATCAAGATAGTACTTTTCATGACCGCAATAATGTGTGACGGCCCTATTTTATTGATACTTATATATATATATATATATATATATATATATATATATATATTAATGTAGTTTAGGTTAATTATGATGATTGATTGTAATGAAGGGGCCTTTATTGTCATATGTAACATATTGCCATCCATTTTAACTTCAGTATTGATTGTGAGGGGTCTGTGGGATCTTATGATAGGCCAGTATAAAAACAGTATAAAATATTACTATTACTAATATTATCACAGAGGTATCGTGTCTGGTATCGTTTTAACCTGTGGAATGTCACAGACTCGAATATGCTAGTAACATTAAGATAATTTTATGTATAATGATTATAGTTTTTAAGAGTGATAATTGCCCGCCAGTCTGGCGACAATAGAGCAGTTGATGCGTGGGCCGTACCACATGCTGTCCTAGAAGGGAGGCGCCCGACCTTCCCCTCTCTCCGTGCCATACAATCCTCTCTCTTTCTCTCTAGCCTACACATTTCTTCTCATTTTCCCCTCCCCCAACAGACCCCGTGTAACGTACGTAATTTGAACTAGAATTATATTAATTGAAGATAGCAAGTAGTAATTAGGCTAAGTGTTTTATTTGTAATTGCTGTGAGAATGTGCCCATGTTTAATTTGATTTTAAATAAATAAGGAGCTTCCACAAGGGACGCACGCAATGTTCGGGCCAGGTCTTCGCTCTGATTGGTCGGGGGAACCTACCCGCCCCCATGAGTCCGGTGGGGTGGGAAGGGGATGCCGCCTAGGAGAGCAAAAATGCGAGACGCGAGGCACTAAGAGAAAAGTCGCGAGAGAGACATGGAGTCTTAAGACGAGCAGGGTGCGTGTGAGCTCCGGAGGACAGGCGTCGGGATCTTCGTCGTCGGGTTTGTAAGGACGGTGGACAGCGAACTCGGGGTCACCGGAGGGTGGACTTTTCGGGTGATCGCGGCCGGTACCTGCAACATAATTAACGTCGTGACCGATCAAAAGCCGCCGGAGGAAGCGCCTATTCTTTTCGTCGAAAGATACTATAAGTATTTACCTCTCGTGACGCAACCTGCAGTGCATGAGTCCCTAAGGCAGATTTAAAAGAGAAACGCCTCTGTTTTTTTATTTCAATTAGAGCTAGCCGGGCATACTACAACATTACTTAATACGAACCCAATCATCCAACATTAATCACGTAAGAGACAGAGCATCGACACCTCTTATTATAACCAAACGCGGGTCACGAGCACCATCACCAGGACGTGGCAAATGACTCTCTTTAAGCGGGAATGAATTGACATGATCAATTATTGTCTGTATTACTTCCCCTGAATGGGTTTCCTGGTTTCCTTAATGCCCTCTTTCGTCCCTCGGAACCTTTCCAGCTAAGAGAAGTGTCTGCAGGCGCTTTACTCTTTTTTTGCGATACTGCATGAAGGCTGAAAAATGCTGCTCTACTCTCTTTTCATTGACTAAAACATGGAATGTAAAAGAACTTGATCTCCGAGATGATTCCGGTTCTTTTCTAAGGCGTCTCTTCTTAACAGGCGCAGCTTCAATAAGCCCTTGCAAATGAATATCCTGTTCATTTTTTGATCCAATATCCTTCCTTGTACCAATACATCCATTTGTTGAAAACAGCGACGTCTGCATCTACAAACAGACAAATGAATCTTAGATAATCAACACAGGTTATGTTGATACGTACAATGTGATTGGTTCCTTTTTACTGCTACTCATAAAGACTGCCCTGCATTCACCTTATAACCATGTAAACAACTAAATTTAAAGCAACCTTATTTAACATTCATAATGTTTTACCTGCATGCTTCGCCAGTTGTTTTAGCTTGTACATACTTTCCTTTGCTATTGATATACTGCTCGCCGTGTATTCGTGCTCGCTTGATTTTTTCAGCTTAATACTCTGAAACATTTCTGACGCCTCTCTTCCTTTTCTTTACAGTTTCCATTTTACCAGACAATGTGTCTAACGACAAATGGAAAACAGTAACAAAGCTATAATACAATGTATAACACTATAAACAAAACAGTAGTGAAATAACATGCAGCGCTACAAACTTATGAGAAAGCATCAAACCTGTGTATAGCTAAGAAAGGAACTAAGTCATTAACTTGGTTCCTTTCTTAACTTTAGAAGAATTTTGTGCCTTTTTCTAACAGGTCACACTTATGAGATATAATTCTTTTCCTACCCACAAAGGTGAATGGACACTTTAACTACACAATCTCTATGTTAACTCATTTTGGCTAAAATGGTGACTTAGGCCCATTCTTAAATACGTGATTCACATATTGTTATGCCACTTAACTTTCCTTTTATTGATATGTTAAGTTATAAACTACCTTCCTGTACATCTTGTATATTGTTTTAGATGATTTGGAGACCTTTCATATAGATGCGTAGGTAAGCTTTGTGACTATAATCGAAACCTACTTCACGGAAAATGGAAATCACTTTCTTGGTGTAATTTGCAACATCAAATTAATAGCATATCTGTATGAATATTTTCACATATGTTCAACCAATTTCTATTGAAAATTTTTTATAATTCATGGACAGCCTGTATTATATACAGGTCCTAGACTGCTGCTGCATACTCCAAGATGGGCTTCACCGTCATGTTGCATGCCCTTTCCTTCATCCTATTTATGCGGCAGCTGGAGATAGTGCTAAGATGAGCAGTGAAATAGGTTACGGATAAATTGAGAAGGCTGGTGGCTGCCCAGTTGCAAGTTAAATTATTATAATAATGTATGACAATGTATGCTGGTTAAATCTGGCTTATATACTGTGTTTTTTTTTTCGTAAATATGGCTATGAAAGAATCACAAACTGGCTGGCCCATTTGTTAATTTATAGTGTTACTTGCAAATTGTGAGAAATATACTTCCAATATAACCTCTAAATCAATTATATTTTTGTCTGAAAAATCAAACCAATTTAACATGTTAGGGTTTAAAACATGCCAGACTTATGGCTGTAATGGTTTTGTTTTTATAAGAGAATAATATAACCTTACATTCTAGTGTGAAAAAACCTACGAGTCATGACTAAGTTTAGTTTATGTCAGCGGTAAAGAGCTATTGTCAGGCCTACTTACATGGTTGATAAATCAACACTAATTATTTAAACCCCATAATTTATTAGGATTACGACCAAATTAACACAGGGCTTCCTATTTGCAAGTTTAGTAGACTCGCAGCACATGCATTTGAATGAGAAAGACTTTGCAGTAGGAGACAATTATTTTGGCGAACCACAATGGTTATATTCGAAAAAATCACTGGGAAAGTACGTACAACGATTATTATTAATATTATTATTATTTACAAGTAGTACTGTACATCTTATCACGAGTGCTCATATGCATGTGATCCACACATTATTATACAGTCGTACAATTTTTATACATGATATGTGCCAAATTCTTTCACACAAACAAAATATTTTCCTCTCAGCATTAAAAAAATTAATCTTGTAAACAAACGCTCCATTTAAAATACAAAACTCACCCTTCATAGCCATTCACAAATTCACCTGCGCACCAGTTTTTTGAAAAGTCGTGTAAAATTTATTTGAGATCATTTGTTGGTCGAACATTGCAGAAGTAGCGGCCACCCACGGCAGGGAGCATGGACCTTCAGTGCTGCAAGGAACCCACGTGCGTGCTGGCAGCACGCACTAACGAGTGGCGGGCCGCAGCAATGTGAAGGTCACGGACGAGTGTACTGGCTGGCCAGTGCGGCGGGGCCGCAGAAACGCGAAGGTCAGGGATGAGTGTACCGTCTGGCTGACAGAGTAGCAGCTTCCTGACCCCAGCAAGACCGAGGAGTAATGCCTAGTATGGCCCTAGCAGTGGCAGCGAGAGGTTGCCTGCGGGTAGCGTGTTGTGCAATATAATATAGTGTAGCAGTGAATACATGCTTAAAAATACATACAGCCACGGTTGTTTCACTTCACTGTAACCTGTAGGGTTGCCACAGCAATGTAACTCAAAAAGAGGACACATGCTTGTTCAAAGCAATAAAAAAGAGGACACTTAAAAAAAACACATAAAGTCTACCATAAAAATTGTTTTATAATAATGTATTAATTAGTTACTTTATTATTTTGTAGTTTAGTAGAGTATATTTTACAACAAAAAAACCAAACATAATTTCTATAAATTAGCGCCATGTATGTTAGCACTACAAAATAAAACACAGAATGAAATAGTATTCTACATAGGCTGATGCACTTTCGGTAAACATATGTATAACAAACGAACAACGTAATAACTTCCAAAGCAAAGAAGTTGCACATAAACGCGAAGCCTGTCGGCACCGTTCCTAAACATTTTGTTTCACAGTGACTATATAAAAAAACATCTTGGCTGTCTGTTCTTGAATAAGAGGACATTTGGCCAATTTTTGTGAAACCCCTGCCGGACAGTTTACAAGGCGTTGAAAAGAGGACATGTCCGGGTAAAAGAGGACATCTGGTAACCCTTCCTACTTGTCCGTTCACACAGTGAGTGGTCCACGCTCATGATCACATTTGTGACCCCGACGTGTTCTGGCAAGTTCGGGCCACGGTAAACAGTGCGCGTTTCGACACACATCGCTCATAAAGCCTTGTTCACAATTAAAAACTTAAGAATTAAGAATTATGCAGTAAGCATCAATCACACACACGGAAAAAAGTCTTAAGTAATTCTGGTTCATAATAAATGTGTTTATTCTTAATTCCAACCAATAAGAACCCGACTACTCTGCTTTCTTCAAATGTGTGAATTTACTGTGGATTCCTCAATATATTTCGTTGCCAGTTGTCCAGAATATCGCCAAGGAATGATATAAATGAAATACTAATGTAAAAAATATGATAGAAATAAAAAATTGCATCTCCATGTTCATTACTTGAATAACAGTTCTCGTACAATCGGGTAATCACATTTTACCGAGGCTGCACGTATAAACCCAAGAAAATTTCACTTATTCGTAATGTGCAAATATAAATTAAGAAATTTAAATTACTAAAAATATATACTTCAAGTGAGTTTTGAACCATCAACCTTGGGGTCAGCAAACGAAAATTTTAACCCTGAGCTACCGAACATTTCACGTGGACAGTGCTTCTAAACAATTTATTTTAATGTGTCAAGCATCTAAACTAGTACATGTAACAAACATGTTATATTTCTGTTATTTTAGCAAGAATTTCCATTAAATCAGATTAATATTTTTATAAATAATAATATGCTGTGTATACGAAACTTATACTACGAGTTGTTCGCCAGCCAAATGGGTTTTTGAAAGCTTTCCAAACAGCTATTCTGTCGTTAAACTAAAAATTAATACGAGCTTAACTGCATTTTTAAACTTGAAATGATTATAATATGCCAAATCCATAATATATAGCACCACACCTTATTTAACGTATATTTAACTTCCCGAATGCTCTGATTGGTTCATTACCTTAATTCTTATGGAAAAAAATAAAATTTCGCTATACCTGTTACTTCTTAAGTCATAGCCCACATGCCACACGACCTCACACGGCCTGTTAAGTTCTGTTGCGATTCGGTACGTTTAGAAACACACTTTCTATTCTGAAGTCAACTCTTAGCTACACGTCATAATTCTTAAGTTTTTAATTGTGAACCCAGCTTAAAGGAGGCACTTTCTGGGGTAATTTCCACAGCACCCAGGTATTCGTGCCTTGTTTCACGCCGCCCTCCAGCCTGCCGCGACGTCCGTCACTCGTGTCGCCGCTTTCCCCCCCCCCCCCCCAAACCCTGTATGCTGTATCCAGTCCTCATCGCTCTCTCCCGCACCGCGCACCGCGCCATGTTGCGCTGAGTAGGGGGAGCTAAGACATTTTGAACAACTTAACACATCCGCATACAATCTCCGTCAAATCGCGAATTCGCGCCATCACTTGCGGCACAATGCTTCCCACAAGTGAGTAGTGCAGTTCGGGTGGTTCGGGTGCACTGCAGCAACTATGGCGGATCCAGCGCCAGAGCTATCAATCACGGCGGTAGAGCGAGTGTCCGTTCGCATACCACCTTTCTGGCCCAAAGATCCCGAAATGTTGTTTGTTCAGGTGAAGAACCTGTTCGCGATCGCGGGAATAACGGCGGACAGTACGAAATTCCACTATGTGGTGGGCAATCTGAACTGCAAGTACACCACCGAAGTGTGTGACATTCTTACTCGGCAAGTACGAGAAGCTGAAGACAGAGCTAATCAAAAGGTTAAGTGCATCGCAAGAGAGGAAAACAAAACAGCTACTGGAGCATGAGGAGATGGGCGACAGTTCCTGAGGCACCTCTGCAGTTTGGCGGGGACGGCTATCCCCGATGACCTCCTGCATTCCTTATGGCTGGGTCGCACACAATCATCAACCCAGGCGATCCTGGCCACATAGGTGAGCTCGCCAATAGATTCGTTGGCTGACCTGGTGAATGCCATTGCAGATACCAACCCACAACCACAGGCGACTGCAGTTGCCTCTCTGGAGTCCATGATGGAAAAAATGGCAGCACTGATGTCAGCGAAGATAGGGGAGATGGCAACAGTATTGCGGCATGAGATCGCAGCAGCCACCACCAGTAATAGCCAGCACAGAAGCCATAATGATAGTTCGTCGCCAGTTAGACGCCGCCGCTGCTCCTGAAATAAGGGCCCTCCAGAGGCTGGTTCGGGGACGCAGTCACCAAGTGGACGAAGCCATGCACTTAGCCATCGGGAAACGACCAGGGGACTTGTTGAAGGCGGCCGACGACTCTTCCCTACCTACTGGTCGCCGCTTGTTTATCGTGGAGTGTGATACCAAGGTACTGTACCTCATTGATACCGGTTCTGATATCTGTGTCTACCCACATACCCATTTGCCAGTTAGGCGTCCCCAGTCCACCTATTCCCTAGTGGCCACCAGAGGCACACAGATTGCAACCTATGGCTTTGTAAGATGCACCCTCAACTTAGGACTTAGAAGGGACTTGGTTTGGCGATTCGTAGTGGCTGAGGTCACTAAGCCAATCATAGGAGCAGACTTTCTCTCTATCATTTTGGCCTCCCTGTTGACATTCATAATGAACACTTGATGGACAGTACTACATCCCTCACCTCAGTTTGTTCCATTGCTACATGTCACATCAGCAGTATCAAAACAACTGTTCCCTCTTCCCGGTACTCCGAGTTCCTACACAAGTTCGCCTGTCTTACCCGGCCTGCAGGGATCCCACAACCGGTGCAGCACACACCCGTACACCATATCAACACCACCACAGGGCCGCAAGTGCACAGCAGACCTCGCACCTTGGCCCCAGACTGGCTGCACCATGCCAAGAAAGAGTTTGAAGCTATGTGCAGGCAAGGCACTGCAAGGCTATCGGACAGCCCCTGGTCTTCTCCACTTCACATGGTGCCAAAGAAGGGAGTCGAATGGCGACCTTCTGGAGATTACAGAATGCTGAACGACCGTACCATACCTGACAGGTACCCGATTCCACCTATCCAGGACTTCTCCCACTCACTACATGGCTCAACCATCTTTACCATAGACTTAGTCTGCGCCTTCAGACAAATTCCGGTCTTACCTAGGGAAGTTCCTAAAACAGCCATCACCACACCATTCGGCCTGCTTGAATTCCTGTTGTCATTTGGTCTACGCTATGCCACACAGACTTTCCAGCAGTTTATGGACGAGGTTCTTCGGGGTCTCGACTTACCTGACTTACCTTGATGACATTTTCGTGGCATCCAAGGATCAGGAAGAACATTGCGGCACCTGAACGAACTTTTTGAATGTCTTACGACCTACGAAATCGTCATCAACCCCGGCAAGTGTGTCCTCGGCGAGTACCGCATCACATTTTTTGGGACACACCATCTCGGTTGATGGCACCCAACCATTACTGGAAAAGGTCCAGGATATCTTGAACTTCCTTATCCCGGCCACCGCCAAGCAGCTGTGCCGATTCACAGGCATGATCAACTTTTATAGACGGCTCATCCCTGGGGCTGCTGAAAAGCAGGCTCCTTTGTACAAACACTTGTGCGGCACTGTCAAAGGCAAAGATCCCATTCCATGGACAACTACCAGCAGAAAAGCTTTTGAAGATTTTAAAGCCAGCCTTGCTTCTGCGGCCTTGCTGGCCCACCTTGTGCCTGATGCTCCCCTAGCCATCTTGACGGATGCCTACGACTTTGCGGTCGGGGCCATACTCCAGCAACAGGTCCAGGGACACTGACAATCATTGGTGTTCTTCTCAGCCAAGATGAACCCAGAACAGCAGAAATTCGGGGCCTACGACAGAGAGCTCCTTGCCATATATTTGGCCATACGGTAGTTTCGCCACATGGTCAGGGGAAGAAATTTCACCATTCGCGCGGACCATAAGCCTCTAGCTTTTGCTTTCTCCCAGAATTCCAACAAGTGCTCCCCACGTCAGGCCAGGTAACTCGAATTCATCAGCCAGTTCACGACATTCGTCACATCCCTGGCTCCACCAATACGGTGGCCGACACCCTGTCCTGGGTGGATTCAGTCACCGCCCCTCTCGACTACCAAGCGCTGGCAGTCCCAGGTGGACGATGAGGAGTTGCTGAGGTTCCTGCGGCAACACACTGGTCTTAAGTGGGTGAAGGTTAAGATCCCAGACTCGCAGCAGGAATTCTACTGCGACATGTCTACCTCGATGGCCCGACCCTTTCTGACACCGAAATTCCACCAAGCCGCTTTCGATGTGGTACATCGCCTGGCTACAGGGCGGTTGGCCACACAACGGTTCATCTGGCCCTCCATGAAATCGAACTGCAGGCAGTGGGCTCGTTCCTGCTTATCATGCCAATGGTCGAAGATTTTCCATCATGTCTCCTTGCCAGTAGGATCTTTTCTACCTCCCTCGTCCAGGTTCAACCATGTTCACATCGATCTGGTGGGACCATTGCCGTCATCCCAAGGTTTCTGCTATTGTCTCACCATGGTCGACCGCTTCACACGCTGGCCAGAGGCAGTGCCGGTCGAGAACATCGAGGCAGCCATGGTCACCAGAGATTTTTACACCACATGGGTGGCACGTTTCGGCACTCCTGTGAGGATCACCACCGACCAGGGCCGGCAATTCATGTCTTCCCTGTTTACGGCCCTGACAGCCTTGGTGGGCATGACCCATTTCCGGACCACGGCCTACCATCTTGCCTCAAATGAGATGGTGGAGAGATTGCTCAAGGCAGCGATCCGCTGCCACACCACCGAGCGCTGGGTGGACATCCTACCAACCGTTCTGCTCAGCATCAGAGCTGTATGACGAGCAGATCTCCACTCTTCTGCTACCGAGTTAGTCTATGGCCAGCCACTATGGCTGCCAGGGGAATTCCTCAGTGCCCACCATGATGCCCCACTGGTCAATGGCCCAAGCCTATTGACGGATCTCCGCCTGCACTTCAGGGACATCTGGCCAGCCCCTGACTCACAGCATGGTGGGAACAAGCCATTCTTCTTTAAATATCTCCAGACTGCCACAGAAGTATTCGTAAGCTGCGAGGGGTGTTAAGGGGTCTCTCCACCCACCATACGAGGACTCCTTCCAAGTCCTCGACCGAACTCCGAAGACAGCGACTCTCCTGATGCATGGCAGGCGTACCACTGTCACTGTCTCTATCGATCGACTCAAGCCTGCCTATGTCTTGGCAGACCAGGAACCAGCAGGCCCTGCAGCACTCCTTCCCACAGCAGTACCAGCTCCCCCAGCAACTCCAGGCCCCCCAAGATACATCAAGATCCTATGCCTAATGTGATCTGCCCTGGGCGGCGTGTCCGCTTCCCTGATCGCTTACAGGACGGTTTCTCATGATGTGTCACATCACTGGGAGAGGGTGCTGTAGCAGGCACCCGCGACAAGGAGCAGGGACCTTCAGTGCTGCAAGGAACCCACGCGTGTGCTGGCAGCACGCAGTGACGAGCGGCAGGGTCGCAGGAATGCGAAGGTCGTGGACGAGTGTACCGTCCGGCCGGCGTGGCAGGGCCACAGGAATGCGAAGGTCAGGGATGAGTGTACCATCCAGCTGGCAGAGCAGCAGCTACCTGACCCCAGCGAGGCCAAGGAGTAACGCCTAATCTGGCCCTAGCAGTTGCTGCGAGAGGTTGCCTGCGTGTAGCGTATTGTGCAATGTAATGTAGTGTCGTAGTGTTTATGTGCTAAAAATACATACTCACACCGCAGTTGTTTCACTTCACTGTAGCCTACTTGTCCGTTCACACCGTGAGTTGTCCACGCTCATGACTACAGCAGGTATAAATAAGCCATCATTAAAATAATAATCAGAAATATTTCCATTATCTAATTTGTTAAATATCCTTAGTATTATCAGCAGAAACATGGCCAAATTAGCACTATGCAGCACACATTGTTTACTTTTTAACGCACTTTGAATATGGCAGAGCATCTGTAGCCAATAAGTGCACGAATTCGTGGACATCAAAGGAACCGACACTCCATGTCGCTTCTGTTACTCTTTATTTATTCTGTGCTAATGGTGTCCATTAGCACAATAATTGGTTTCCACTATGGTCATAGAAGAACTTTGTTTTATTGGTACTGCAGTTAGGGTGGACGGACTCAAACTTTACTCACTTCCCTCCCACTAAGATAAACCATTTTTAAAAACATTGTTTATCAATTTATGAAATACTTCCTTCGTTTACAAAATTAAGAAAAGGCTCCAGCAATCTTTATTTACTTTATAAATTTAACAATGGAAAAAAGTGGGGCAGAGGTTGAGTCTGACCGCCCGGATTAATTATCAGCGACACAACGGTAACTTATAGATGTCGAAGTTGAGTCAACTTCAACATAATGTAAAGGTAAAGTTAAGAACAGCTAATTGGAAAAGGAGTTATTATTTTGTTGCCTATTACCTACTAGGCCGTGTTCCACTACTGCTGATTTCACTGATTCAGTAATCTCATTAATGTCAGCAGCAGTTCCGAAACTGCTGAGATTACTACCAGTTGTTTTCGCGGGCTTTCATGTAAGCTCCCTGTGCGAGGCTAGACGACTACTGAGATTACTGGAGCTGCAGAGGTTGTGTAGTGTCAGTAAAATAAGTGAAGGCGGGAGTTTTAAAAATGAGTGTCGAACTTATGGATGTTACGAAGGTTAGGTGATATAATTACAGGATTTTTGTGACTGTAGGATGTTTACAACATTCTAACTAAAGTAATACAATGTCAGTGTAACTATATGTATGTGTATATAATTATATATACTTATTAATAGTAGAGGTTAAAATGACCATGCACTAGTAAACTACCCGTGTTTTTGGGTATAATAAATACGATTTAATAAATTGTGTTTCAAGCCAAATTGGTTCTCTTATATCAGTTGATTCAATTTGTTGTTTGTATTTACAACCTCTTTTATTACTGTACGGTATGACCACGGTCGTAGAAGAACAGGTCTGGACACTCGCCTATCTACCAATGTATTTTGTTTGACCCCCTTGTTGTTTGGTTGTAGTTCGTCAAGTCACCGAGAAAGTCGTACTTTTTGGCGCTGTTTTCCGGGCGGTCGGACTCAAACTCCATCCACTTTTTTCCATTGTTAAATTTATAAAGTAAATAAAGATTGCTGGAGCCTTTTCTTAAATTTGTGAGCGAAGAAAGTATTTCAGAAATTGATAAAAAATACGTTTTGATAAATTGTTTATCTTAGCGGAAAGGAAGTGGGCGGAGTTTAGTTCGACCGCTGTAACATCAGCGCCAATAAAACACAATATTCTCGGTAACTTGGTGAACTACAGCCAAACAACAAGGGGGTCAAATATCCAGGCGAGTGTCCAGACCTGTTCTTCTACGGCCGTGGGTATGACCAATTGTCCTGTAACTATTCTCAGTGAGACAAACACGATTTCCACTAACACTGGCCGTCTTCCATTATTCACTGATTTCACTGATATCACTGACAGTTCGCCAGTGTCCGTGAACAATAAGGGAAAAGGGAACAGCATCAGTAATCAGCAATATATTTTCTCAGTCAGTAAATAGATAGTATCGGAGCATTAAATCAGTAAACATTACTGCGATGTACGCAGCCTAGCAACTACATATCTGGCATATCTGTGATTTCATTCTTGCGATAAACAATCATGTTTATTTGTTCGTTGTGTAAATTGTATTACCTTAAAAAAAATTATATATTTTTAGCATATTGATACATCTAACATGACTAACGACTGATGTTGTTTTCTTCGTTTTTTCACAATGCAGCTTACACATTGCGTGTATGTAAGGTTTGGGAAGCTGTATCCATTACTTTAATGCATTAGCAAGGTACGTTTCAACCTCTAAAAACTATTTAGTCTTTGCAAACTGCACGGCGAATGCTTCTGATATAAACAAACATTAAATAAACATATATAAATTAATATATACCTACTTTGGCCCATATATCTTAAAAAAGAACTCCTTGTCCTACCATTAGATAACTTAAACTTTTGAATTTCCGCCAAAAATATTGGTTTACTGACAACACTGATCCTCTAAAGCGCCAGTAAAATCGGTCATCTCAGTAAACGGATGTAGCCTTGCACAGGGTATCGTCATCAACCGACCATCATTGTCTATCAGTGCCGTCAGCAATTTCGGAACTATAGCTGACATTACTGAAAACACTGGCCAGTGAAATAAGTGAATAACGGAAGGTTGCCATTGAAACTGTCCCACAGTAAACTCAGTAATCTCAGTGGTGTTCTTCTGTAGCCACCGTCGGCGACGGTTCTGTATATTTCACGCATCGTGCTGGTGCGGCACCCCATTTGATTGATAGTTTACTCTTTTTCGTTGTCCTCATTTGCCTGGCTGGTGGATTCTTCTGGGTCCTGAAGTCATTTTGTTTGTGCTGTTTCGTGTAATGTAACGATTTCTTGTACATTTTCGACTGTGCGTAGCTGCGTATAGAGTTAAATTGTGTTTTTTGGCTGTACGGTTCAATTACCTATGCCAGGGGCTGTGCCCCACACCGTATGTTTGTTTTACTCGGCCTTGACCTGGTGACTTTTTTGCTCTTGCAGCTCTCGGGGCACTCCTAGGCGTTTTACTCACCGGAAACAAGATGGCGCAGGGTGTTTTACTCGTCAGGTCAAGATGCTCCCAGGTCAAAAAGAGCATGCCCTTTTAGCTCCTCCTCGCGAGGAAGAATTGTGAGGGCAAGTAGGAGCAAATCGTCTGCTAGACGTTACGGCGAGCATACTGCTGTTGACTGTGCAGTTTACTTTCGCTGTCGTGTTTGAAAATAGAGAAAATAAGAATTATTTCAGACATCGATGACGACAGTGAAGTTGCGGCAGCTGAATAAGGGTTTTTAAATTCTAACCAATAAAAGTTTTATGTATTGGTGTTGTTTGCATGTGGTTGTTAACCTCTAAAACAGTTCACAAAAATTGGTTAATATTTGCATAATGTGTTTAATTCCCGTAAATGATGAGCTCATTTCACGAATTTTTCTTCCTTGTGGTTAGTAATTCAAGTTATTAAAAATCGTTAAGTTATTATTATCCTTTATGTTGGACTTGTATATGTACTTATACTGTATATTCAATGAGGGTTTGTATATATTTCTTGTACATAGGGTTTTAATTGCTGTAAACTTGACGAATACCTATGCTACTGTACTGTTATGTACTTAACGTAGTTTAACGGAACAATAAATACATACATATGAATTATTATTATTCCTCAGACCAATTAAGTTTAGTACAGTGTATTTTTCTAGCTTCTCATAATTTCATTAGAAGGCACTTTATTATGTATAGTGCATTATATGGTGCAGCTGTAGGAACATCATCTTTTGATTCTTGTTTATTAAAATTTCTAAATATGTCTGCTAGATCCACCATCAAATCAACGCAATATGCGTTTTCCTCGCTCCTCCGAGAGTTGTCAACTCTTTTTGACATGGGTTGACCTGGGTCATTTTGACCCAATTCTTCCAGCTCCTGAGAGAGTCCGAGTAAAACAAACCTCGTGTGAAGTAGTAGTAGAAGTTTCAGCAGTAACGGAATGCGGCCGTTATCGCGCCAAAACTAATGTTTGTACTTTGAACGTGATTCTCGTAACCTCAAATTGTGTGCTACTCGCTCGTGCATTTACGAGAGTGTATGAAAAGTATATTTGTCACAGTTGTTTTATGAAGTGTGGTGAAAGCAAAATGTTCGTAATTGTAATTTTATGCAAATAATATTTTTAATTCCATGTAAGATTTGTAACTCGTGTGACATGGTATTTGTGAGTGCTTTGCCTAATAAGCCTAATAAGTATATGTGTGGCTATAATTTAGTGAGTCGTAAATCGTTATATATTTATAAATTATTCAAAGGTAATGTGTTGCTAAAACATTCGTTCAAAGACTCTACAATAAATTTAACTAGATGGTTAGCAAGTTCGTTGTATATGGGTGCGCTGGGGTATATCAGGGTGGTCCGTGTGTGTATGTGCTTGGGTGTGTCTCGGTGTGCCAGCATGTGTCTGTGTGTACTTGGATGTGCCGACATGTGTATGGATGTGCTGGGGAATGTCTTGGTGTGCCAGAGTGTGTCTGGGTGTGCCAGAGTGTGTCTGTGTGTGCCAGAGTGTGTCTGTGTGTGCCAGAGTGTGTCTGTGTGTGCCAGAGTGTGTCTGTGTGTGCCAGAGTGTGTCTGTGTGTACTTGGGTGTGCCGGCATGTGTATGGATGTGCTGGGATATCTCAAGGTGTGCCACAGTGTGTCTGAGTGTGCTGGTGTGTATATTTGTTGTTCCTAACACACTGTAGTGTAAGGAAATGGATTCAAAAGTTGGGAACACATCACATATTATTTTTTATTAAGTTTTATATTAAGTTGCTCACATATTCCAAATGCAGGAAAGTAGCAAGTTTAAAAACAGTTATTTCTAAATTTCCATTTTGTAGAATATGCTGACTTGACACACTATAGTAGAAGAAAATGTGTTCAATTGTTGGGAACACATCACCAATTCTTTTTTATTAATTTTTATATTATGCATCTCACACACCCCAAACACTTGAAAGTTGCAAATGTAAATGCAGTTATTTCAAAATTTCGATTTTCTAGAACTTACTGATTTGTTAAACCTTGTTCCTGACACACTATAGTGTAAGGAAATGGGTTCAATTGTTGTAAACACATCGCCAATTTTATTTTATTAATTTTAATATTATGCATCACTCGCACCCCAAATGCTGGAAAGTTTCACGTTTAAAAGCAATTATTTGAAAATTTTGGTTTTGTAGAACATACTGACATATTAAACCTTGTTCTTGACACTATAGTGGAAAGAAATTGGTTCAATTGATGTGCACACATCACCAATTATTTTTTATTAATTTTTATATTATGCATCTCACACCCCAAATGCTAGAAAGTAGCAAGTATAATAGCAGTCATTACAAAATTTTGATTTTTTTAGATCATGCTGTCTTCATTATTTACAAAGCAACAAAAACCCTGGGAATATTCAAATACAACAATTTTCACTTATGTCAATTCACTTTCCACTTTGCTGTGGTTGTGAAGTTACGGAGAGAAAAGCTCTCGATACCATAATTAAAAGCATTCAATAAGCGGTCTAAAAACAAACGTGTAATACCTGGTCGCTGCACCATCACTCTTTGAATCCTGTGTTGAACAAACTAAAACAGATGGTAGTATTTCGAAGGGGCGGGGGTGGAGGAATTAGGAAAAGGGTGAGAGATAGTAATAGGTGGACTGAAGGGGAAGGTGGGAACAAAGTAAGAGAAGTTAACCTGGCATAGGGCAGAGGCCCAACTGCAGGAAGGCAACCAAATCGACATATATATCCATCCTTTAATTGCATCGCGTACCACGAGTTTAAATTTTAAATTCTTAATGGTGTTTTCGTAAATAGACTTTTTTTTTCAAAGAAATAATTAATGTGCCGGTTCTATGATACGAAAAGAAGAAACTGTCACCGTTAAGACATTGCTTGTTTAAAGTACAGTGTCTAAACCCCCAAACGTATATAAAAAAAATTTTTCAGACTGCTATACTTTAAAATGTACCTACTCGTAACATGTATGTGAAAGATATAGGCCTACATATCATAGGAACACTGGTACAGACTTTTCACCAATAAAATCATATTGTCATTGCATAATTAAACTAGGATTCGGTCTGCATCTGTTTCGTGGTGATGCCGTTAATGCTACATCGCTTCTGACCCTCTTAATGTGCAGGTAGAAGCCTGATGAATAATGTTTTTTACTTTTACTATTTGAAATATGTTTAAAATAAAAGAGAGCAACTATATTCAACCAGTGATTTTTTGACTAAGATTTCAAATTGCAAGAAACAAATGGACTTGAAGGGTATACTTTGCAGTACTCTTGTTTACGTAAGGAATGTTACATTGAATTAAGGTGGTATAATGGGTACCTGCTTATTTTGTGATTATGTAGTCAAGACACTTGGACTGAAAATGCAGTTAAGGGGTATTGGTCCCTACTAACTTGGATTTATTCGTTTCTTCTCGATAACTTCTGTTCCAATCACAGTTTCAAAATTTTTGTCACCACAAGGCATCAACTTAATAGATTTTCTAAAATTGTTGGAACAATAATATATTCATTATTTTGCAATGGGAAACCCGCTAACAAGGAAATTTTGCAATATTTACGGGAGCGACTACAGAGCTCATAAAAGTAATAAAAGCAATGCCATATGGATTTCAAAAAGTGAAAGAAACAATAAACTATGCCTTGTCAATGTGAAAAAAGTAAAACAATCTCTCTATTCTCTGATTTATAAGGAAAGTCGTAAATCCGATCTGACCGGGATCAATCCCCCTTAATCTGCTTTATATAAATCATGTTTAACTTTTTAGTTCTCTTCTAATTTATTCTGTTTTTAATTCTGTAGGCTTATATATATATATATATTTTTTTTTTTTTTAAACTAAGAAATTGTAATTGCATGTTAGTCCAACAATTCAGAAGTGTTTATACAGAGATTCTACATCTAACACTACAAGTGTATTAGCCTAATAACATGCCTAACTGAGCCAGAGCTGATGAATATGGGACAAGTCCAAATTGTAAAACACAAACAATACAGGTTCATACAACATAATTAAGAAGAAATATTCTAGTTACGACATGTAAAATGACACGGGAACCACTAATTGTTACATAACACATGGGTACCATATGTGCTGGTACACGTAAAAGTAAAATACCTCAAAACATGTTTTGAAATTCTTTCATAAAGTAGGAGTGTATCTGAGGGAAGTAATCCAGGTTTCATAATTTAATTCTTTCTCTGGTATAAGGTTAGTGTAGGTATCAGGACGTCATAAACATTGTTATGTACACCTTACGCAGCTTGGGCTTGATTGTTACCAAGTAAAGATTTTGTTTCTCTTGTTGGATGTGTAAATTTCATTTTTTAAAACAATATAAGGTATTTCATGCAAATGTAATGTTACAAGCACATTGAGATAAAGTATGAGGTCAACATAAAACATTTTTTGTTTGTTAACACAAGCATGGAACTATCTTATGTAACAGAACCAGAGAAGTGCTACTTGCGAGAATGTATACATGTGTTGTGCAAGGGCAGTATATAGTTCCCACAATGTACGATCGCTTGCCACTTGTGTAATTAGTTTGCTTTGGTGCTATGGCTTTACAAGAAATTGAATTGTGAAGGGCGCGGTCTACCACAATTTTCATCATCATTATTTAATTTTTATTTGTACTACATATATATTTTTTTATTTTAGACACAAAATGTGACTAAATTTGGCTCTTATGAAATTTTTTTCTCTCTCATAGTTTTCGCGTAATGGCTTGTTAAAGTCATATTTGGCATGTTTCCGTTTTAACGACCACACTAAAACCAACTGATATACCAAACTGAAAAAAATCACACTGGATAAAGACATCGCAGGCTACAATGGCATGCGCATTATAAAATAAAGAATAAAAATTATTTGTATTTTTTAAAAAAAATATTGAATTTTTAAAATTTTTATTTTCAGTTTCAGCATTTTTTTAAAATTCAAATAATTTTTATTCTTTAATTTTATGAGTCTTTGTAGCCTGCAATGATTTTATCATTATCAATTGTGATTTTTTTCAGTTTGATATATCAGTTGGTTTTAGTGTAGTCGTTAAAACGGAAACATGCAAAATATGATTTTAACAAGCCATTACGCGAAAACTATGAGAGATAAAAAAATTTCATAAGAGCCAAATTTAGTCACATTTTGTTTCTAAAATAAAAAAAATATATATGTAGTACAAATAAAAACTAAAATAATGATGATGAAAATTGTGGTAGACTGCGCCCTTAATATTGTGTGTATAAATCAACTTTTGAAGATAAGTCTTCATTTGTCTACTGATTAAGACACATTTTATGTGTTTTTTTTACCAATATACTTTTTCAGCCCTTGGTTGGAGGTTATCAGTTAATTAGCGATTCCAATTTTGTGAGAGTTGCTGCTACTGCAGGATATAGGATCGGCAAACTTCAGAATGGAGACCAACGTAAGTAGGTCTTGGTTAAGATGCATATAGTTTTATATTGCTAACAGTTTATTCCTTGCTACGTTATCCTTTGTCATCTTATTTCAGGTGCAAGAAATAAAATTGGGTATTGTGTGAGCGGCCACAGTATTGAGGCTGGCTGCAACTTGTCCAAACGGTTAGAGTACCGTGGCTGCCTCCACAGTAAGGTGGTTATCCTGGGTGTAAATTATATTCTGGTAAGTAACAATGTATCTCTGCTTATTTTTGTATATGTGAATTTCCACTAAACATATATTTTTATGAGGTTTATTGCTCTCTTACCATAATGTGTACATGAAGTGTCATTGAAACTCTGTCCAAGTGTTTTCCATAATAGTAACTCTAGGTAAGGTAATGTAAGTGGACTTGTGGAAGTTTCGTCGACAACGAGGTCATTGGAATCTAGCACTTTGGTGTATGGTCAAACAACTGCTAGGCCATAATGTATTGTTGTTTTACATGGTTGTATCCTAAAATATAGTTGAAATTTTTCCCTATTCCAAATACAGTTGTTTATTTAGCTAAATATTCACATAAAGGCGAAATTTCAATTTTAACACAGTCAAAGTTTGTATACCTTTTAGTTGTGTCCTACTTGGATACCGCCCTATAATAAATCCAAAAAGGGTATTCAAGGATCTTGCCCAGGATTAAAACAATGTTTAAGTAATTCTGACCGTTATGAACCGAGTAGACTTACCTTTAAACAACAGGCAGCAACTGCTACAAGCTTACCTACTGGCTGTAATACAGAGTTACTCGAAACAATTAAGGTCGATAGACCCTGTTAAAGAAAGTACAGTTTCAGAGACTAACTATACATGATTACAATGATTATAGTCTGTTCACTTTTATCTGAGCGCTCCCCAACACTTGTAATATCCAAAAACTGTATATAATTTGGCCCAAAGATGCAACTTTTTGTTAGCCTTAAAATGTTTTTTTTTAAATTTATATTTTATTTATTTTTTTATTTGTAAAGAAAACTGTTAATGTTACAAATTACAATTAAAACAGAAAGAATTGCGCATAAGTACTCACAGGATGGTACTCGCAGATAGAAACACACACACATAGGACGAACACATTTCTCCGCGGACGTGCTGTCACGTTTTGCAGTGTTGAAGCAGATGTAGTCTGCGAAATGTTGTGACTGTGCGTCCGCGGAGAAATGTGTTCATCCTATGTGTATGTTTCTATCTGCGAGTACCATCCTGTGAGTACTTGTGCACAATTCTTTCTGTTTTAATTTTAATTAGTAGCCCAGCGGCCTTTCCCGCCATTGTGTTAATGTTACGAATGTCAGATGATTCAAAAATAGCTGGAAAATTTATGCAGTGCTCACTTTATCCTGTAAGTTTGTACTGGCCTTTCCGCCCAGTCCTCATATATAACAAGCTGTGAATGCATAAACATTGACTCTGCTTTCTCTCGGAAGATTGGTGAATTTGAATCTGTGAGCCGCCGTGTGTTGTCCTAATGAACTCGAGACGTTTCCCCCCCCCCCTCTCCGTTCCCGACGTCAAGAATGTGCTTCGGTTACGCTCGGCCGTGGTCGGCCGCCTTCGTGCCTCCTCCCCTCCTTTCCCCTCCTCCCGGCCGTCTGCCGGGTGGAGAGTTGCGTGAGCTGAGC